>PVIR01003379.1:0-89231 GCA_004026965.1 Petromus typicus | reverse complement strand
TGCATTCTTGACACACATACGTGCTCTCACAAATGGTCCTTAGACTGTGTGTGCACATCATATCTGTAGAAATGGGCATGTTAATATATTAGTTCATATTGTGTGACCATCTGTGCATATATGTGAGTGTGGTGTACATGCTTCTTCATATCTATATTTATATGTTCATGTTTGCCTTTGTTTCATTGCCATAGTCATATACACATTGGTATATATGTATATCATGTTGCGTGTATGTGTTCATATGACACGTGGGCATGTAAGTATATTTGTTTGGTATGTTAGCATATGTGTGTCTCCCCATGTTTATTTAAATATATAATGTTAGACATAGCTGCTGTACTCATAGAACTACCTTAAACACTTCTGGAGGCTGAGGTTTTAGCTGAGTGTTGCGCCTGAGGTCCTGACTTTGATCCCCGATTCTAAGATCAAACAAACAAACACACACAAAAAGTAAACAAAGGTCTCATACAATATGCTTGCTATGGTTGCTTTATTTTTACCCTTCCTTAAATTCAGAAGTCAGAATGTGAAAATTTTCAGATTAAGTTCTGCACTTTTCCACTCTGTCATTCTAGATGTTGTAGACAGAGAAGTGTTCTGGAGAGAACAGTGTCCAGGTTATCCATGGTGATCAATTGAGCTTGTTGAAGTCCCACTTTACTTTCCACTTCATATAGCCTAAGGAGACCTGGTCTTAATTTCACTCAAGGTTCAAAGACACTTTCACTTTTTCCTCTAGAATTATTTTCTATATCTATTTCTGTTTTCACTTGTCCACACATACTAGTCAGGTTCCATGATTCACTGTCATTTTTTTCAGTGTTCTTGCTACCCACGTTCAGTAGGTCCTATCCTGAAATCTCTGAAATATTTCTGAGGTTGGTGGTCACTGGCTTCCCTGCTGCCATTTTTTGGTGTAGTCATGTATGATCTCTTGCTTTGGACTATCACTTACTGTGCTTCTTTCTTCAGACTAGGCTCTATCCTAGTAGTCAGTTCATCTGTAAGTATAAATTCTAGTCTCCTACTAACTTGTATCATGTAATTCTCCAAGCACCTCTGAAATACAATTTTACGTATGACAGAGCTGGCCTCAGAGCAAACTGGTCCCCTGATTCTTAAAACAATTTCATTTCTTCATAAAATACATTTCCAAAAACATAGACTGAACTATCTTTCCAAGTGTTGGTGTCTCTTGTCTTCAGAAAAAACTCTAGACCCTCTAGAATAATCTTCCAGACCCTTTACAATCTGTTTTCATGGTTTCTTGCAAAACTAATTCTACCGCTCTGCACTGGAATTGCTTGTTTCCTGACTTTACTTGCTGTTATTACATGTTTGTGTACTCTTCTGTGTATAATGCCCTTTCTTCCCTATGTACCACAGGAGATTCTTATCATCATTAAGAATCACTGGACAGGATACTACCACTCTAGATCTGTTTTAATTCTCCTAGCTAAACCTTTGTGCTTCATATTTGTGTTCATGTAATTGTCTGAGTCATGGTCTTGCCACGTTATTTTCCCATTGAAAAAACAGTTGCCCGAAGTTGTTGAAGGATATTGTGTGTATGATTAAAAAGGATCAGCTTGAGTCTTTGTAGGAAAATGTTTGCACCTCAAAACCACAGACCTAAGTGAAATAACCAAGACATGCCAATTAAATATTGTATGATTTCTCATATACAAGAAGCCCAAAATATAAATAAAGATCAAAATAAAAAAATAGACAATGGGAAATAGGGAGATAAATCTTTTGTGAAAGGGAAAGGGACCAAGAGATAGAGAGAGGGGAGAAAGAAAGGAAGGGAAGGGCATGAAATAAAATAATTAAGAGGTGTTAGGTGTGCCAACTTCCCATGAGGAATGTAATCATTATATACTGCAAACTTGGCTTAATAAAAAAACTGAAAAAAAGGATTTTTAAAAAGTAGTGTGTGTTTTCAGAAAATGCTCATTGTATAATATCAAGAAAAAAGGCAGAACACACTATTGAGTGTATAGAAACATGCTTATTTGTGAATATGAATGTGAATATGAATGTAGTATCTTATGAGTGGTTATATCCAAGTGGTGAAACTAATGATTTGCATTTTATCATGTAAGTGTTGTTTGCATTTACTAATTTTTATTTATGAAAAGTTTAAACTTTTGTAATATTGGTAACTTTTCATTGAGGTGGAGTGGTTTGGGTATGCTTTCAACATGTTCCCTTTGGTTCACGTGTTCACCTCTGTTCCCCACTGTCAGGGATGAAGAGGGTAGAAACTTGTCTGACTGTGATGTTTAGAGGCGAGGCTTCTGTCAGGTGATTAGGATTAAATAAAAAGGAAACAAGGTAGGGCCCCATGACTGAAATTGTGGCTTTATAGGAAAAGATACTAGAGGACGTAGACACGTGCGTGTTCCCTGCCTCATGCTATGCTACATTCTGTGTCGCCGTGGGACTCCATTCAAGGAAGTTGTCACTATATGCGGGCCGTTTGGCTGCAGAGTTTCTTTTCTTATCAAAAACTACTTAGCCTTAGGGGTTTATTATAGTAACACAAAATGAGAAAGACAGACAGATTTTGCATCCTCCATCTAAACAATGGTAATATCTAGAATACTTGTTTATTGCAGGATATAAAGACACTAAAGGATTGAATGAATATGCCTGAATCTACACTGTATTTTCAAAACTAGCTTTTTGGTAGAAATATAAAGTACCAAAAATAATAAAAAAGTAATTCACATACTGTCAAAGAATAAAAAGGAAGAGAAGGAAAATTCTCTTCTCCACCTTTCCTGCCTTTCTCCTCTCCTCTCCTCTTCTCCCTTCTTTTTCATGTCTTGTATTCAAAGAAATTATTTGCACCAATCACCTGCACAATCGGTTACAGGCGATCCCTGTATCTCACTGACTCAGTCTACGTCTCGCTAGTTTGACATGTCCATCACAGGTCAGCTGTAACACCCTTCAACACTTCCTCACTGTAGAACTCAGGATAAAGGAGAAGCAGGACTGGAGATCAGCCTGCACTGACACCTCTGAAGGACTGAGCTCAGGGGGCTGCACTACTGGTCTGGTTCTGTGGGTAGTGCTACCTTTCTCACCTACAGAACTATATCTGCAGCCCATCCTAGAAACTGCATTGTGAGAATTAAGTCCATTTCCTTCTCTCTAGGAATAGGGTGAAACCTTTAGTGATGGAACCTCAAGTTACTGTCTCTTTCAGATTTTCATTCCTTCAGCTTTTCCTTCAAAGGCTCTTGTCACTTTACCAAGTTTGTTCAAATGGCCATTGTGCATCTCTGGTCTGTGTTGAAATAACTGCCCAGGAATGTTTTGCCTTTTCAGGCTCTTAGGAGTTTTTATAAGAAATTCTTCCTTTCTATAGCTGCAGCTGCTCAAAAAGAGTTTTTATTTAAGATAATCAACTACATGTAAAGAGAACTGTAGTCAACAGGGTCACTCCTGTCAGTGGTTGCTTTCAGAAACCAATGTTACAGCCTTTGAATTGTGCTGCACCTCTGCCTCAGCATCTCATGAGCTGCCACACATGACGCTAAATACATCGGCTTAAAAGATTCACTCTGTCAGTGGTAGGGCAGCACCCCATGTTCAAGTGGACCATTTGTGTGATTTTCTGTGGATACAGAGATTTATGTAGAAATGCTTCCTGTGTAATATTATTAAGTGGTGGGTCCTGTTGCCTGGGAATGTGTATGCATAATGTGGTGTATGGTGTAACAGACAGAAGCACACATTCTGACTGCCTGAAATTAGAGCTTTTTAGATAAATGCTGGCTATGTATACCCAGAAGTTCATTTAATGTCTTCCTAAATTTCCAGTGGCAAAATGGGAATGATAATCAAAGTTGCTTTATGTGGTTGTTGGAAGGATTAAGTACTGTAGCATGTGTAATATAGATAGCACTGTGAATGAGATATGATAATCACACCATGATGTGAGTTATCGTTATTTTGTGTCCATTGTTGGTTGCTAATTTAGGAGGAATCAATTTATGTTATTTGACTAAAGAGATTCAACAGATGGAAATTAGTGGAGAGATGGGAACTTAGCATAAGGACATATTTTCTTGCAAAGAAAGGCAGCAAATAAGGGAACGAGTTGCCCCTCAGACAGTGGACATGGGCATTAAACATGATCAAGTAGAGTCTGAAGCGTGATGCTCTATGAAATTTAATTTGAAACCAACAAAATATGTTCATCATTTGCTCAGTGATGTACTGGGACTGATACCATGTTTCTCATGATCCTCTTTTTGCATCACAACTTAGAACTATTTATGTTTAACGTTCAGTATTCCTCTGTTCTTGGCTCGCATGGCCCACATAGTCCATCTTATGTATGTATATGGGGTTCAAATAACATCGTCACTCACCTTGTTTGTTACAGAGAGAAATTACAGTTAAAAAATAAGGAGGTTGGAAATTAGATTTGTGGTTATGCATTATTAAAGTAAGTTGCATGGCACTGATTTCATTCGGTCTTTCCACATAAGCCCTACACATCTGAAGTTTATGTCAGATGCACATTCTAAAGCAGAGCAACTCAATTTCTAATCATGTTTGTGTGTATGCGTGCATGTGTGTGTGTGTGTGTGTGTGTGTGTGTGTGTGTGTGTTGCCATGTTTCACTAAGATTGGCTTGAAGTTGAAGAAAATGATTAACATTTTCTTAACATTAATACATTCTATATGTATTCTGACTCTGTATATAATTTCTGCTCCTTTAGTTCTGTATTCCATGTCTCCCCCGCATATACATACATTTTTACAATATCATCTTTCATATGTTGTGATATAGTCATTCTCTGGTCTGTGAATGTGTTCACCAGGAGAACTTTGAGAACACCACTGCATCTTTTTATACCTCTTTGTCCTCCCCTATCTCTCCGATTACCATGCCAGTATACTTGGTACTATTGTCAAACATAGTAAATGATCCATAAATGTTTTCTAAATGATCAAATTAAAAAAAACTACTTAGCAAATGGAAGCTAAAAAAAGTCATAGTTTATAAAATTCTTCTAACCACCTGTCATTCAAACCTGTTTGTTCCCTTGTTCTAAGAAGATTATGCTCATACCATTTGGTTAATTGTTTGAGAGATCAAAAGTGAATAATTAATGAACATTCCATTCTCTTCTTTTGTTAAATTCAAAATGTTATTCCCTGAGTCGTTTGTTCCATGAGGTAGTTTCATTTTGATAATTGGCTTCAAGAACATGTCCACTTTTTCTGTTTCTACAAAGTTACTAAGATCAGTGTTCAAAATCATGTAAACTGAGTATAAGGGCTGCTTATGAATAAAGAAAAGACAATTTACAAGTAATAGCTTAATGGCATGCCTGTGACTGAAAACAAGATTAGAGGTCTATCTATATTTCTCTCAAATGACAGCTTTGAAGAACCTTTTCTTTTGGTAAGCTGCTTGAAATATCAGCCTGGATGCTTTATAAAAAGTTACTTTAGATTTCACTTTCAACTGACATATGAAAATTCTGCATATTTGTAGGTTGCTGTAGTTTGATTCTGGAATGTCCTCCAAGAGCTCATGTGTTAAAGAATTGGTCTCCAACTGTGGTGTTACTGGGAGGTGGTGGAGACTTTAGGAAGGGGGTCTAGAGGGGATCTCAGGGCACTGGGAGCATACCCTTGAAGGGGACCTGGGGTGCTGGTCTCTTCCTGTTCTTTTGTTTTTTGGCTGCCACCAGGAGAGCAGGTTGCTCTGCCAGGTGCTGCCACCAGAATGTGGTGCCTCACCACAGAGCCAAAGCAGTGGAGCCAGCTGACCATGCACTGAACCTCCAAAACTGTGAGCCCAAACCAGCCTTTTCCCTTTAGTTGCTCTTATCTCAGGTGTTGGTTACTGTAGTGTGATGGAGAAGAAGGTGCCCATTATGATACTTTGAAATATATATACATGATGGAATGGCTAAGTCACACTAATTAGGTAATTTGTATCACCTTGTATATTTATCTCTTGACAATTTTCTACTGACTTAGCAATTTAAAATTTACTCTCCTAACAATTTTCATTTATATAGTCATCATGTTGCACAGTAAATCCCTGGAATTTATACCCCTGACTGAAGTTTTACAGCCAACATCTCCTCAGTCTTTGAGTCTTTCCCATTAACTTGCTTTTGACTAACACAGTTCTACCTCATGGCATATCTGTTGCTATTCAAGGCTGAGCATATATCATGTGTTAAGTACTCCTTCAAACTTTTGTTTGCACAATATACTTAAAATAAATCCTATAATAGAAAATTTTGGTGTGTGCATGGATGGTCTCACAGCCACCATCTGAGATAGAAATAATTAATATCCTCTTTTTTTCAGGTGTAGGTACTAGGGCACCAAGAAGTCCAGCTACTTGCCATAAGGGAGTTATTGAGAGATTTGGAATTTGAAATAAGGCAACCATACTCCCAAACTAGTGATTAGACACAAAATTATCTTTTTTTTAAAAGTAGTGTTATGAAAAAAACACCTTTTAGAAAAGTCAATAAAGCCTCTTAAAATCAAAGGTGCCGTCCCCTCCCTGGGTGCCTCCATTGTGTTAGCAGGGTGACCACTTCCCTTGTGGTAGATCAAAAGTATAAAGAAGATGTAGGTGTAGTATTTTTAGTAGCTCATATAATATTCCTTGTGAAACTATTGGAGCAGTGGAGAAAATGAAAATGAATTAAGTTTGGTGATTTGGTCAGAACTTTAAACAGCTTCCAGGGCGGCTTTGATGCTCTTGCTGACTCAACCTTCCAACTACTTCTTCCTTCCTGTGCTTCTGGAGTGTGGCCTGGAGATCTAGATAAATGGTGAGACTTTATGTGGTCTCAGGGAGTGCAAGAGCTGGTATCTACTGCAGTAGACTTGGTCTGCTTCTGTTCTGATTACTCTTTGCGTACAGTAGTGACTTGTAACTCTCGGTTTCTTCTCCTTTGTCTTAAGCCTGATGTCCCCAGCAGAAGTGGCCTTAAGTCAGCCTTCCAGGGTCTGTAGTGTGTTGTTGAGCCACTTCCTACCAGCTCCCTGTTTACTTCTGCTTGTTGCATATGGTGGAAATGAAAAGTCAAAGTATAATCTCACGATCCACAGGATTTATTGTAATACAGAGAGAATTTTTCCTAGGGAGAACAACGTGATCCACTCTAAAGGGAGTACACGGGATAGAAGAGATACATGAACCACATAGTCCCCAAATTATTGAAGCCCAGTTACTCCATGGAGGTGTAAGCCAGCTTCTGTGGAAAGCAGAGTGTTATGAAAGGCTAAAACATGTCTTTCTAGAAGCTGAGCATTTTTCAAGGAAATCTAGTTTGAGCCCCACAGAGATCCTTGAGGTCACAGGATGTTAAAGATGTTAAAGGATAGAGCTTTCGAACTTCATGGCTGAGAGAATATGGCTTCTTGCAGCTAGTGCCCTCTGAGAGGTGGCCATCGGGCATTTAGCATGGCTCTCAGAGCCTTGGGGGAAGCAACTGACAAGTGTAGCCCTGGCATCACCTAAGCTCTCAAAGTATGGGTCAGACTCTTGAGTTTAGATGTATTTCGAAGTAGGGAATCTGATAAGGTTATGTAAGCATTATTACCCATCTTCCCCAGAAGAGGAAACTGAAGCATAGGAAGTTCACTTACTGTCCTTGGTCACATAGCTGCTAAGTGTCAGAGGCAGAATTCAAAGCCTAGTGGTCTAGCCCCAAGTCCATGAGTCTAGTTATTCAACCAGGCTGGTTCCCATGTAAAATAATGGCAGATATGGCTGTTAGATCACTGATAAGGAAACATAAACTTGGAACAAAGTCAAAAATATCCATTACATGTTCATAAATTTGCAGTAAGCTTACTAGGAAAAACAGGTCTGAAAGGAAAAGAAATTACTCAGAAAATTCTTTTGAGTAACATAAATATTTTAACTTTCAGCAGTCATGCAAGATTTTGTGTGAAAGAAGAGTGAGCACTGTAGGTATATATCTGAGTAATGTTATTGTAATGTGCAGGCTTATTGGCTGTTATAGCAAAACAAAATTTTTTTCTTGTATAGTTATGTAGAGTGGAGGGTTTGGCTGCTTCTGTAGTTTGGTTTAAATAGCCCCAGAAGGCCCTTCTGTACCTACATATGTCCCCCACTGGTTACATCCCCTGACTTTACTTTATCTAGTTTCCCCTCCCTAGGAATTCACGTGGGGCAGTTGAGAATGATTTTGGAGTTTGAGAAATCTGAAGGCAAACTAGTGTGATATGATTCTACTGGGGCTTGGAGATTGAAAAAATAAAAAGGCAATTGGTACCTGGGGTCTAGGAAGGAGAAAGAGAACTCAGAGAAACACCAGGTCCAGTCACATAAATTGTCAATATTCAAGGCTTTGGACCTACAGAAATGTCAATTTCATGTAGTTTAACTTAAAAAGAGATACAAAAAATTTTATTATTTAAAATTTTGCCTGGGATTAGTTTAGGCTTAATATATACCTTTATTTTATACACTCTTTTCTGTAATCTTGACATTATTAAACATGAAAAATAAGTTTAGGAACTATTTGTTTTTTATCCTTTATCTTTACTAGTAAATGTGAAAACTTAGTAACTCTTTCAATTCATAAAAAGCTTTCTTTCGTTTTTTAAAACTTGCGCTTTGGATTTACTATAGGATGTTTGTGGACTATCTAGAGTTGATTTTAAGAACCTGTTTCTTGTCACAAAGACCATAATTTACCTATTTTAAGACCTGATGTTAAGAAATGATATGACTACAGTTTTCTCAACAAAAGGTGAGAGAAAGCCTTTGTTTATATCTTACTTTTTTTAGATTATTGCAAAATGAAATGAAATGTGAATCGACTTTAAGATTTGGAAGTGAGTGCCTTGCTATTATTGCTTTAACTATCTCGGAAAGCATGTGATGTAGGACTTACAGTTGATTTGATAAAAGGTTCCGAGAACTATACCCTTTGAAAGTTAATAGAGGTTTTAGTTAAGATAGGACACAATTTAGGTGTGATATTTTCCTTTTATGAATTAAATATTTAGGAAATAAAGGAAGTTAACTTTGGAATATGAGATAATTGAAGGAATAACAGGCTTTCAAAAATGTCTGGGTTTCTATACTGGAATAAATTTAGGTTTTCTTAAGTTGTGTGGTATTATACATTAATATTTTCAGCAAAGTTAAGATTGTGGCTAATTTTCCATATATACTTGCCTTACTGATTTTTTTTCACTAACATTAGCTTTCCCTCAGAGTATTTTAGATCTCAGATATATCAATTTAAATATAGACTTACTGTATTTATACTATTTGTTTCATTTTTATCTCTTATGAGTTTGTGTATCTAATATAATTTTAATTAATAACTAGGTTGTCAGGGATCTGTAATAAGTATGCATGTAGCTGTTTTGAAAGGGGTCAGGCATCTTAAGTTATCATTCTCTAAGAACATGGTTTGCTCTGTGCCTCCGGTCTTCACTACAGCCTACCTGGAGAGGAATCACTATCACTCAGTGGTGAGCAGAGAGGCTCAGAGAGGTTGGTGGCCCACAGAAGAGAAACAGTCATGTTAAGCTGTTACCCACGATCTGCTCCAGTCCCGTGAGCTCTTCAGCAGTAAGCCAGTATTTGCAGGTTGTGGTCAGATGTCCAGTTGGATAAGAACCACCAAGACTGTGATTAGAAATGTATGTTGAGTCCACTTTTCTGGGGAGTCAAATCCTGCTAAACTAGAACTGTGAATGTGTCTAGTGTTCTGTAGAATGCCCCCCGATTGAGAACCAGAGTCACCAGGCAGGAGAATCAGTCACCTGCCAGGCTTGTTGGAACTCAAGTTACCAGCCTTAAGTTTCCTAGTCAGCAGGTTTGTAGTGTGGTCTCCAAAATAATATATCCAGCTGGGTGCCACACGCTCGTAGTCCCAGCCACTCAAGAGACTGAGGGAGGAGGATATCAATTTGAGGCCAACCTGGGCAACTTAGTAAGAATTGGTCTTAAAAACAAAAAAACATTGGGTCGGGGGTTTAGCTCAGTGGTTTCAGCGTCTGCCTGCCAAGTGCAAGGTTCTGAGTTCGATCCTCAGTATCACATACCACAATGCTGGGCATGGTGACTCATGCCTGTAATCCCAGCACTTGGGAGGCAGAAGCAGGAGGATTTTGGAGAGCTCAAGACTAGCCTCAGCTACAAATCAAGACCTGTCTCAAAAAACCAAAAACCAAACCAAACCAAAACCAAACAAACAAACAGACAAAAAAACCAAAAAAAGCCCTCTGAGGTTTATCTTAATGGCAGATTGTCCTAGACTTTGATGCTTACTACCCCAAACAAAATAAAGCAAATAATAGTACAACAAAAACCCCAGGAATGTGCATTCTTCATAAGTTACTAAGTGATACTGATTTTACTGGACCAGTGACCACACTTTGAGAACCACTGAACTAGGCAAGCAGTAGATGTGAAGAAGGAATCATTGTTTAAGTTAAATGGTTTTTATAATAACTTTACATTCTTTACTAATTTCATTTTAAATTGTGCATCTTTGTGCATCTTATGTTAAATGTTCCTATTTTCTTTCCTATGAAATTCTGATTATTTTGTTTTACTGCAATAAATACTTACGAATTCGCCAGTTGCATCATACCCTTTCTTTTTTTTAAGGTTTTTTGAGACAGGGTCTCACTTTGTGGTTCAGGCTGGCCCTGAGCTCAACCTCAAACTCACATCACAATCCTCCTGCCTCTGCCTCCCGAGTGCTGGGATTACAGGCGTGAGCCACCACGCCCGGCACTGTGGTATGTGGTACTGGTTGCTGCTGGGTGTGACTCTCCACACCCAGTATTGTTATGTGGTTACCGGGGAATCAAACCCGGGCCCTTGCGCTTGCAAGACAGGCGCCGGAACCACTGAGCTAACTCCCGGGCCCATCAGACCCTTTCTTTTAGGCCTAAGATTGAGTAATGAACTCATTACTGCTTTACCAGGCTAAAAAATGGCAAAGAATTGTTCAGGCTTCTGATTATTTAAGAAGTAGAGATTTAACAGTCCTCAAATTAGAAAGAAAATGATCTAAAATCCCATGAGCCTTCTGGCTGCCGCCTCGCCCTTCTCCCTACCAGCCCTACCAGCGGACACTTGCCTGAGCATAAAGCCAGGTACGGTGAACTGCTTCGATGGGGCTGTGTAGCAATTATTCCAGGAGTCGCTGAAGTCCGCCTCACCAGAGAAAGCCGGCTGATGCAATTCCGCCCGAAGGCTTTTTCAACAGAGCATCTGTTTTTTGATACACTTTGCCTATTAATTTTTATCTCCAATGTGTTGAAACTGAGAAAAAAATTCTCCTTGATGCCTGTCTCTCCTTATTTCTCATGTAGGTATCATTGATGCCTCTATAAAGTATGCTCCTGGAAAGCAAAAATATTATTTCTCCCAAAGTGTACTTTTTTTCTTTAAACATTCTCTTTGATTAACTGTGAATTTATTAATAGCATATTACATAAGCATGATATCTTCCAGCCTTGTTATTATAAAATTCTACCACATATATTTATATATAACACATTCATGTATTTTTGTGTATAATTAATTATTATTATAGAATGATATATAATTTTTCTCTTTGGGGGATAGTGTTATTATTCCAAGATAGATATATAAACATATTCAAACATGACTATTCTAAACATTTTTCTTTTGAATCATATTATTCCCAGTAAGATATAACTAGCAATATTATTTTCAGAGATAATTTACTTCTTTATTGTCGCATGACTCAGACCACAGAGAATTGAAGCGATTCCTACTTCTATTGAATGTATCAGAGATCCTCTTAATCATGAAACCAAGATACCATCATTGTCTCTATAGAAACCACCATAGAGACAGAGATACAATTTCAAAAGGAGCATGTTGCTGGAAACTAAGAGACAGGTAGGATTTTCTAAAACTCTTCAGTCATAAATTAAACTTTTGTGATGGTGAGGAATTTTTACGAATAGATTCTAACCTGCCTCGGGGCAGGAGAAATAAAACTTTGACACTTATCTGAGTTGTTTATGTTACCTAATTGCCTCAAGGCTTTCAGAAGGGTTATACTCTGTTAGGTCTTGTTGAAGATGGCATTTGACAAACCACCAAGAAAGTAACCTTCACAATGGGTTACAATTTAAAAATACCATTTTTGCATTTTGTCTAGAAAATGTCAGTCATTCAATCTGGGGATGTGTTTTGTTTTTTTAAGGGGAAGTGGTCTTTTTAAGTATTCTATATTGGGTGGTGTTATTTCTGCCTGTTTTATTGTCTTATTAGTTGCACATTTTCTTCTTTCTGGTAACTTGAAGATGTGGTGATAAGAGTCTGAACCATAAGTGATTATTATTTTTCTTCTTCTTTTTAATGTTGTGTTTTCACATTGGTTGAATGTAGTATTAAGAACAGTAAGTAAATTAATGCCATCTACTGTCTTTGTCTATTTAAACTAAAGAGTGTGTGTATGTTTGAATTACTAAGCAGTGTAAATAAAGGAAAAATATAACAGTGAAGTGCAAACTTACAAAGAATATTGCCCTACTGAGAACTCACCTTTCTGCTCATTTCCATTGTATATGGGGGGGAGGAGGTTGGAGGTGGGTGAGGGAATGGGAAAAAATGAAAACTAAGTCATGTCACATACTGGTACAAATTCCCAGTGTTGCATGCAATCATGATGTGGATATATAATGTAAGAATACAGATTTGAATTAAAAGAAAGGTCAGTAGGGATCAAGCAAACAGAAGCACAAACCAGATTCTCCCATTTTCAGGGTTTCTATTCTTTTTCTCCCTGTTTTGCTATATTTAATCAAAATTCAAGCAGAAGAAAGTGTAATTTACATACTGTTGATGGCCAAAAGAATTTTGACTTCAAACAATTTTCCTTGTCTTGTTCTAGAGTAAATAGTTGATTTATGTATTCATTGAAGCTAAATGGGGGAAAGGAATTATTAATGATGAGTGAGCTGTTGTGGAGTATTGCCTCAGGGAAAAGAGGAAGAGATCAGAGAGCTCCAGTCCCTTGCTTCCAGAGCTTCTGATAAAACCTCTCGGCACTGTGGACTATTTATAGCTTTTTTTTTTGACTATTCATATATTTTATTACTAAAAGAAATTGGAAATAGCATAATTTTCAATGAATGGAATTTTTGCATGGTAGAGCCTTGAGCCTTGAATCCTGGGGTTAATCTTCATGGTGTTAAGTCACATTTCTCACAAGAACTCACTCGTAAGAAGCACCGCGCTTGCACACCAGATCTTGCCACTCACTTCTTGGAACTTTGTGTTATTTCATTGCTTATTACTAACTTTCAATTACTGACACCACAACAGTAAAATCCGGCTCCTAAAAATACCTTCTAGAAAAATGAAAGCAGAATAGTGTTTTTAATTTGGAGTACATGTTTCTTTGGACATTTATGGAATTTATTTTTTTTTTTTTCAAATTTTATATATATATATATATATATATATATTTTAATTATCTTTATTGGTACATTAAATATACACATCATGATTGCACTCCATAATGGGGATTTGTACCAGTATAAGATACAACTTAATTCTCATTTTTTTCCCATAGCCCCCCCCACCCTACCACCCCCCCATATATATAAAATTTGTTTCCTTACTTTTTTGTTCATTTATGGAATTTAAAATGATTTGGTAGATATTAGAAATAAAGAGAGGTCCGAATGTTCTCTGATCAAGGTTTGCAAAGCTGAGATCTGATGAATAAGAATAGATTCTTTGACTTGTTTTGGTCAGTTATCCTTTGGACTGAGAAAAATCCCACTTAATATAAACTAATATGCCACCTATGAATTGCAAGACCTAAAGATGTCGAGTGTCATCATGAATGTCTGACACGGTGTAACTTATCCAGCTCATCCAGTTCTCATGTTTCCGTAAATGTATCACGTGAAATATTAAATTTGCAGACTAATGTAATTCACTCACATGACAGAAACAAGCAGATTTTTAAACCAAAATTCTTACAGATATAAGAAGTTCTTACTGAGCAGTAGATCTTATTTTAAAGTCAAAGAGGAAAATACATTAATTAATCATCTTCAGGAAAACAAGCTGAAGTGTATAATTATTGAATGAATAGATAGGTGCAAGATGAAATGGCTAGATCATTAGCACTGAAATATAATATCTGCATTGAATACTTAATTTAACACAAAGGATTATCGAGGAAAACTTACACTATAGTGCACATAGATGATGCAGCATGCTCATTTGTAGGTACTTAAATTCAAGCTGAAAAAAAATATTTGTAAGGTGGTAATTATCTACTAACTATTGCCAACCACTGCCTACTTGCCCGTTTCTTCAAGAAATCCAGGACAGTTTTAGCCCAGTCCTTGAGCCATTAGTTTTGAGAAATAGGAGAACAAATTAATAAATGACTATGAAAAAGTAAATATATACTCAGGCTGGTCGTCTTAGGTGGCTGGTACAGTGTGGCTTCTGGAAACATCTAATTCAAGCGCTCTGCTTCTGCCACCTTCCTTTGACACAAACCTTTCCATAAAGTGTTATTTCTGCCTATTTCAGTTGTTTATATCTCTTCTCTTGTGCCTTCTTCAGCACAAGAAATTGGTTAGAAAATTAGAGCTACTTGGGGAGCAAATCCTGGGCCCTGGGCCCAAGTGTAAGTTACTCATTTTAGCATTAGTTGGTACTTCTTATTCTTTTTCGAAGACTTAAGAATGTGTAATCTTCCTTGAGTGTGCTTCTGTTTCTAACTGGAGAAGAACAGATACAACTTTTGAATCCTTGCTTAGTCAAATGACCATGGTTGCAAGGTGCTTGAAAGAAAACATGTCAGGATTCTAAGCTAGTGAATTAACTCAGTTGATTTTGTTTAGTGCCCATGAAACACTTAAAGGAGAGTCAAGAAAGTAAATGAACTCTTAGTTTAGAGCCCGTGAGGCACTTATATGCAAATCAAGCATGCATAACAAATTAGGGAACCTACATCAGCCATGACAGATTGCAGAAGTCGTCACAAAAGGAAATCAAAAGTGATGGAAAACGTGAAGGAAAATGCTTTCCTTTCTCCCAACATGCTATTAATTAAATTATCACACAAAGTAATGCATTTCAAGTCTCTCATCTTGTTTTTGTTTTCTCTTCAAATATATGCTGCCTTTATTGTCTTAAAGTGCCTGGAAATGTTTTCTTTGGAATTTGATCTTTATCTCGATAATTATTGAAGCAGAAACAATTCAGGGGCACATGTACATATATGCTTAATGACTAAAAACTGTTTGGGGATGGAGAACAATAGGTTGTATAATTGGTTTGGGCCTTGTGCTAGGAAGAAATCTAGAGATTTATCAACTGAATTTTTGTTTTTTACTTTTTCCTATGGTGCTGGGTTTGAACCTAGAGTTTTAGTCATGCTAAGCACACTTTTATCACCAACCTGCATCCCCAGCTCCTTTCACTTTTCTGCAAAATAAGTGACAACACTTGGCATAAGCTGTTAACCTCTTATAGTTGTTGAAAGCATCTTAATTAGTTCTAGACACACACACATTGGGCATTTTCAAAACACCATTGGCTTAATTAAGAACTAAAGTCTTTCACATGCAGTGTGCTTTTGCTTTGAGCAATATGTATAATTCCAAATTCTCTAGTATTCACTTTTAAAACTTAGGAGGAGTAAAAATTAATTTTGATTGCATGTTTTTAAACCTCATATATTTAGACTATTTTATTGCAATATACAATCAATACAAAGATTTTGATGTTTTATTTTCACCCACAGAAAGTCTTTTTGTATTTATTTTTCACTCTCAGAGAATCTCAATTCAGAGTAGCCACATCTGAATTGCTTATTTGCTATGCGTGGCTATTGGCTACTGTGTTGGTGAGGACAGTCCCGGGAAACAGGCATGAGTTTGCTATAGACAGAGAAATCATTACAACTCTGGCTTGAGTGTTCCCGTACATGTGGGGATTTGACAGTCAAATTGATGGCTTTGCACCAGTGGTTCTCAACTGGGGCTGTTGTGGTTCCCAGAAGACATTTGGCAACATGTGGAATGGTTTTGGTTGTCACACTGAGAAAGGAAGATGCTGTCGACATCTGGAGGCCAAAGATGCTGCCAAACATCCTACAGTGCGCGGGACAGCCCTCCTGAGTGCTCTAGCCCAGAACGATAGCAGTGCCAGTATTGAGCACCCTTTATACAGAATTGCCTGTCTGAGATTCAATTCTGGGGCCAGAGGTTTCTATAGAGACATACTTTGTCTTCTTTATTGAAAATCTTTGAAAATGTGATGAATACGGTCTATGGTGGTTTAGCTGCAGCCCTTTGAGGACCAGTCACTTCAGATATTTTGTCTCATTAATATTTAAGGTACTTGGTAAATATTACAGTATTTTTAGAATAAGAAATAGATTTTCAGTTACCTTCTGAGCTCAAAGGGCACATGTAGAATGAGAATTTGGGGAGGGGCCCAGAGAAATCTTTAAGTGCCTTTGATGCCCACGAAGCCATAGTTTGGAGGACAAGTAGCAGAACTTAAGGTCCTGCTGAAGCTAGAGGGCTGTGTGTGGCCAGGTTGCAGAACAGAAGAGCAGTTAGAAAGAGCCATCAAGTTCGTTCTCCTGACTATTCTGGTTAATAAAATTTCAGTCAAAAAAGTTTAATCGTACATGTTTTCCTTGTGTTCACTCACTTCTATCCTAATCATTCAGGAGCTTTTCATCAAAGATTTTGGGAGAAGTGAAGCCAGATGAGTCCTGGGATAAATATATGAGTTGCCAGTTTTGAAGGAGCAGTTGTTGTGTGCCACTTTTAAGCTTGCTCCATGTGCAGAATGTGATGTTAATCCATCCAACTCCCATGATATTAATCTCTATACTAATCAATTTAAGCAAAAAATAAAAATCACTGATGCCAACAACTTACAAAGTGAAATGTCATTATAAGCAGGTCAATAAAAATAGCACCAGGAAGCCAAGCCTGATAGTGGACTCTTGTAATCTCTGCACTCTGCGAGGCTAAGGTAAGAGGATTTCAAATTTGTGAGACTCTGTGTCAAAAAAAAAAAGAATAAATAAAAATAAAACAGTCTAGGATGCAATTTGGTGCAAAGGCCCTGGGTTCAGTTTTCTCTACTGGGAAATAAAGGCATGAATGGTTGAATAATAAATACCTTTCAATTAAATAAGGAAAATAAATTTCTTACATGTGAAGGTAGTATTTATATTCCTATTCTACGTGACAAATTACCTTAGACATTAGGTTTCCAGGGACATGGATTTACTGACTCATGATTACTCTGCATCAAGATTTTGGGGATGCCTTCGCTGAGCTCTCTGCTGAGCACCTGACAGTCTGACACCCGGGGGGCTGTGTTCTCACGGGAGACTCACCGAAAGTCGGCAGAATCCAGGTCCTTGTGGTTGCTGCACTGAGGCCCCAGCTCTTACAGGTTTTGTGGCGTCTTGGCCATTAGGCCATCTCCACACATTTGTTGTTTGCTTCTTCAAGGTCAACAGAAAGCATCTGCTGCAGATTAAATTCCTTTTATTTCTCACATCTCTGACCTCTACTCTCTCTTTTAATGCTCACATGATCGGTTCAACCCAACTGAAGATAAATTTTTTGATTTGTGTAAAGAGAACTGATTAGAGACTTTAATTATGTCTGCAAACCTTTGCCTTGTGAGGTGGCTCACAACAGTTCCAGGTGTCTTACGTACTTGTGTGGAGGGGATTATACATGGTGAACCAAACTTTTGAGAATTCTGCTCATCAAAGAATCACAGTCTCTGTGTGGGAGTGTTTTAAACTTCTGAATTGCAGTGAATTTAATAATAAGTATAAGTATCAACAAATATTAAATTTCCTTTAACTTTTTTCTTGTATTTATTGTTAAAAATTCTTCCTCCAAATTTCTATGTATTTAAGTTTATAACTGAATTGTAGTCTCTATTTTCAGAGAGATTGAACCTTTTCTTTGTCTTTCATTCTCTTTAAATTTGTGCCTATGTTAATGTTAGCATATTCCTCTCTCATTTCTTTACTATCAAGTCTTAAACCTCAAGAGAGAAAATGATCACATTTGCAAAGAAACCCATCCTGAATTGGATAACCCTGTACATACATCAGTGTTTCTAACATTTATTTTCCTAAGGAAATTTCCCTACTACTTGTATGAAACATGGATTGAATGAAGGTTCAGTGAAAAATAAGAAGTTATAAGAAGATTAGAACAATTCAAGAATCAAGTGGAGTCAAACCAAAGTAATTTCTGTGGAGAACCAGAAGAAAAATATGAATTTGTTATGGGCTACATAAGTTCCTGTAGTTTTCTGCATACTATTTTGGGTTTTGTTTTCATGGATGTAATATTCTAAGAGTACATGATGTAGGAAATATTAGTTGAAGCATTCATGCAAACATCAACTCAAATAGCTCAGAAGTCTGCATCATGTCATTCAAATAAGGTGGCTGTACTTCAAACAAAAATTGACAAACAAGAATATCAGATAAAGACTACAGATGGTGGCACAATGAAAGAACTGTAACATAGGTAATTTTGCTTTATAATAGATTGTGTGACATGTTAATGTGTTTGGGTATATATGTAGTGTGTGTGTGTGTGTATATGTGCCTGTGTTGTCTTAAATTCTGGCCTGAAAATCAAGAGGCAGTAGTTAGACTGGTTCTCAAGACCAGCTATGTCATAGGTTGGGTGTTTATACTGCATATGACTTTACCAAAACTGTCATTAGTAATTTCTTTGAAGTAAAGGAAATTATAGATCGATTACATCTTTCATTACAATTTCTGTTTGGTACATAGTCTTTTTTCTTTTCTTACATCTTGTTGCTTTTCATTTTACAGAACCATATTTGAAGTGAAAGAAACTATCCGTATTTTAAATTGAAGTGTATACACCCTGTGTTTTTTGCTTTTCCCTTTCCCTCCCTCCCTCCCTTCCTCTTTCCCTTCCTTCTTCCTTCCTTACTTTTTTATTAGTGCTAGGGATTGAATATTAGGCTTTGCATAGGGTAGAAGTGTCCGCTACTACTTCGCTACTCCCTGGCCCTGTGCATATCCATAAAGTAGTCATCATAATCAGATAGAAAGTATCTCTATCTTGATGCTGATTTGCTCACACCATCTCTTAGAAATCTATGTCTTCTTCCTCACCAACCTCAGGAAACACTGAACAGCTTTCCGTTAAAACAAACTGGTTTGTATTCTGCATCTTTTTAAATGGAATCATGTAACATTTTCTTTTTTGACTGTCCTCTCCCACTGAATGTGATGATTTTGGGATTCAAGCATATATGTTAGCAGTTAATTTCTTTTTATTGCTGAGCAGTGTTCTACCATGTGGATATATGTTTATTTTTGCCAGTTTTTGTGATTATAAGTAGAGATGCTATAAATATTCTTATGCTCAAATATGGTCACACTGGTTTGTT
Source organism: Petromus typicus (assembly GCA_004026965.1). Lineage (NCBI taxonomy): Eukaryota > Metazoa > Chordata > Mammalia > Rodentia > Petromuridae > Petromus > Petromus typicus. The sequence continues at coordinate 69,733 of PVIR01003379.1, read as the reverse complement.
TGTTATGATTCAATGACTAGAGCTAGAATGGATGGGTTATATGCTAAGTGTATGTTTAACTTTGTTATTGTTGCTTTTTTCAAGACACAGTCTCACTCTGTAGTTCAGGCTGGCTCTGAACTCACTGTGTAGCCCAGGCTGGCCTTAAACACGTAGCAGTCCTCCTGCCTCAGCCTCCTATCTTGTTGGAATCACAGGTGTGCAAAGATACCTGGCAGTATCTTTAACATTTTAAGAACTGGTTGAACTGTTTTCCAAAATGTTTGTCCCAGTCCATGTCCTCACCAAGGTCGTGTGAGAGTTCTAGTTTTTCTCCTTCTCACAGGCGCTGCCATTAGTTAATCTTATTGCATGTGTAGTGTTTGCTTTCTGTGGTTTCTTTGGTGACCAGTGATGTCAAGAATCTTTTAATGTTTTTATTGACCATTCATACATCTTCTTTTGTAAACTATTCACATCTTTCATCCAGTTCAAAAGTTGCAATGTTTGCCTTCTTGAGTTTTAAGAGTTTATATATTTTTCTTATATTTTGAGTGTAAGTCTTTAGTGCATCCTTTCCCCACCGAATGGCTTGCCTTTGATTTGCCTTCCGGCACTTTTCAAAGAGAAAAGCTTTATATTTTGATGATGTCCAGGTTCTCACTTTTAACTATTATGTTTCATATTTTAAACAAACACTCTTTCTATCTTGGTTTACCACAGAGTTGGAAGATTGATCTCTTTTGTTTTTTCCTAATAACTTTTGCAGTTTTAGGTTTTACATTTTACAGTCATAGATCTGTGGTCTGTTTCAAGCTAACCTTTGTGAATGTTGTGAGACAAGAGTGAGTGCTCATTTCCCCCCTTTACAATCATCCAGCTGATCCAGCACTGTTGTTGAAAAACTTTCTGATCCTCATTGAAATGTTTTGGAATTTTTTATGGGAATCAGGTGATTCTAGATGTTCATTCTGTAGTTCGGAGCTTGAATGTCCTCCAAGGACCCCTGGTGAAGTTGTGGTCTCCATCTTGTTGCTGTTGGAAGTTGTTGAAGCTGATAACAGGCAGGACCACATGAGAGAGAGAGTTATACCACTGGAGGTGTGAGCTTGACAGAGATATTCTTGACTTTCTTTTTCACTTGCCGGTCACCAGTGAGGTGAGAAGCTTGACTCTACCATCCATTCGCTGCCATGGTGTTCTGATGTGCTATCAATCAAAAAAATCTTTCCTTTTCTTAAGTTGATTATCCCAGTTTTTCTTTATAGTCATGCAAGGCTAATTATTATTTGATTTTTTTTCCCCACTCATTTTTTTTTGTACACTAGTGCTAAATAAATTCTAGGACCACATTTCCTATGTTACATTTTATCTACAGACATTTGGGTAGTGACATTTCCCCTCATATAATATCTTCCAAATGTGTTACTACTTGCAACTTGCTTTTATATTATTAGGACACAAAGACGTCAGAACTCAAGATGACAAATACTCTGTGATGAATGTCCCCTCAGTGGCAGAAAATCTTAAAGGACAAGGAAGTCAACAACAAAAGATAGTCATGATGGGCAGTGTGCATCGAGGCAGTTCTTCCACACTTGGGGAAATCAATCTGTTCTTGAATTTCATTTACATCTGAAAGTAGTTTGAAAGATTTTGCAATAGTAGTACATAATTAAGAAAAGAAATAGAAGTCTTTTCAGATGAGGAAGAAAAATCATAGTTTCTCTAAATCTATGGTTTTCATGTGGGGAGAAGGTCAGCAATGAATGGAGACATTTTTGGGAATGTCTCCCATTCCCTTGGGAATCCAGCAGGGAGAGGCGAGAGGTGCTCCAAAATGATCCCATAGTGCCTCAGAAATGATCCGATAGTGCATTGGACTGGCTGCCCCACCTCACACATCAGAAATTCCTGGCCCGGATTTCAACAGTGCTGCTGCTGAGGACGTCTGAGTATCGAACTATTTAGATCCAAATGTGACCCAGAGAATGTTTTTTTTTCTTCTACTGCTTCTAAGCCTAAGTTAAAGCAAGATACATTCATGTTTTCTTTTTAACTAGATGACAGTTGTACCCCCAAACCGTTTGACATTGTTTCTACCTGTGAATTGCTCGGAGTTCTATTTGTAGTTATCTGCTGGATTCCTGTGCATAGAGGAATGAAGAAGGTGTTATTTGCAGCCTCACTGTGAGTGCAACTAAACAAAGTTCCTACTGGTCTTACCTGGTGCAGCACAATTTTTATGTGATAAAGAGACTTGAGTCTAGTAGGCAACCTGTGTGTGCATGAGGAAGCAATATATATGTGAAGGTAAGAATGTATGTGTGTGTGTATGCAGTGGAGAGGGTACATATCAGTCTGTATGAGCATGTCAGAGTATGAATGAGAGTAAACACAGTTGTGCATAAGTGTGCGTGTGTTAAATTAAAGCAGACTATGAGAGGCAGCACTGGTCATGGACAGGATTCCTGGACTGGAAGTAGAAGGTCTTAGGAATGTGCCGAAACTTTGCTACCAACTGCAACAATTCAGAAATATTGTTTAGCTTTTGTTTCTTCATCAGATGACCTGTTCAACTCATGACTGATGTGCTACAGTATCTCCTACATGCTACACAAACAATTAATTAACAATAGTATTTTAAATTTTATTCTGAGGGACAGTGCTGAATTATTAAAACTATAAATGAGATGTGGTATATCAGCAAGCATTGTAATTACTATGGCATTTTCTAAGTGGGACAATTAGATGACAAGAAGTAGTGTGAGCACTGTTTGGTACAGGATTCAAATACAAATGGAGTAGTATCCTAGCTGTATGGAAATTGAAGGAACTAATGAGGTAGGACTTTACGGAGCATGTGAAGCTGCTGTCAGTCTGCATAATGACTGGACTCAGGATAAGCAGAGACCTGAACAGAGAGAATAACATAAAAAAGAAATTGGTCCCTCCGATTCTCTTTGGCAAGTAGGATTCATATTCTCAGGAAACCAAATTGCTTATTGATTCTCCAGGGGCCACTGCTGTAATACTAGCAGTGATTTTATTATGGTTTAAGTTTTTCATTTTCTCTCATGGGTGGCTGTCCACTTTTTCTTCAGTAATATCACGGTCTTTGTTGTGAATGCTTCATTTGGTCATGAAGGGGAGCTTGTGCCCCCTAAACATTTCCTGGCTTTGTGTGAGCCTTTGATCGTTTCTAAAACCATTTCCTAGGCCTGTAATACATCCATGCCACTTGTCTCCAGAAAGTTTGAAAGTAGTAAAGTTGATCTAAACACTTTGGTGCACAACGGAGCAGTAAGTACAGTTTCAAAGCTGCAGCAGCTGTTTGTGTCTTTGCCTTGCAATCTGGTGTCTTAACTGGAATCCTTTGTCAGAACATAATCTACTTAAAAAGTTTATGTTTATGTCACAAATAATAAACTTGGTGGCTCTTTACAGTATCCAAACAGTCTTCTTAAGCTGCCTCTTCAGATAGCTTTTCTTCCCCAATGGAAGGATAAAAAAAACAGTCCCTTTAAGTTTCTCATAAAATATTCAGGTTTTTTTTGCTATGGGTATAAAAGTTGGTAATTGACAAGATCTGTTCCCACCATGTCCCCAGCATATCTTCTAATTAAATGTCAAGATGAAAAATCATACATATACTTAAGTATGTACCATAGTTCAGGTTTAAAAGATGTGTCCTATGTGTATAAAATAGATTATAAGATACACATACAATCTAAGTTACAGAGTTAATATAAGATAGATAAGAGTACCCACGTCGGGTGTTGTTTTGGAGGCTGGAAGCAGAGCCAGAGTCTTGCCAGGTAGTTCAGGCTGACCACGAGCTCCATATGTAGCCCACACTGGCCTCAGCACATAGGCCTTCTGCTGAGCCTTCCCAGGACTAGATTACAGCCGTGCACCATCCTGAGTGCCTGCTTTTAAAAAATGGTTGTTTTATGGTTTCATCGCATATTTCTTGACTCTGTGACCAAGTCAACAATCCCACCTCCATATTTTCCTTTTTCCTTCTCTACTTCTGCCTCTTCCTTCTCTTTACTTCTTTGCAATATCAACTCTACATCTTCCTCTAATTTGCATTCGCATCTTCTATCACTCATTCATACCTGCCTCACTCACCAAAATTTGGTTCACTTTTCCTTCTGCTTCTGGTACTAGTTGAATTCTAGTCTTTCTGTCACCAGCTTAAAAATTAAAGCAAAAATAAAAAAAATTTAAAAAAAGAACCATGGGCCATACAAACATTATGCCAAGCCTGAGGCCTGTCAGGTCCACTCAGGGATGCAGCTAGAGAAAGCAGATGAGCCGTCGGCATGGATGCTCGATGTTGCCTTCACTGTCCATTGACTGTGACAGACAGGAAGCTTCTCCTGGGTCCAGAATCAGCAATTAAATGTGGAAAAATAGACACAAGTACCCTCTTTCTAGTTTTGAACTGAATTGTCTTCAAAGAAAGCCACAAAACTTTTAAAATGAAATATGCACTTGTTATATTAAAATCATGAATAGTGAAGCAGTAATTAAACATAGATGAAGAGAGAATCAGAAAGTAGGAAGATAAATATGAAGAAATAAACCAGATGTAGCCCATAGAATGAATTGATGGACAATAAAAAATTGAGCATAAGTATTTGGATATATACTGGCTGAGATACTTTTAGAACTGATGATAGACCTAAGTCATTAACAATGAGAAGTACCATTTATTTTAAACAAGGGAAGTGAATGAAATATATGCTTACTATTATGGCAAGGAAGGATATCAAATGTAAAGTGAAACTTTTTTTTTTTTTTTAGGTTTTTTGAGACAGGGTCTCGCTTTGTGGTTCAGACTGGCCCTGAGCTCAGCCTCCAACTCACATCACAGCAATCCTCTTGCCTCTGCCTCCCGAGTGCTGGGATTACAGGCGTGAGCCACCACGCCCGGCACTGTAGTATGTGGTACTGGTTGCTGCTGGGGTGAGTCTCCACGCCCAGTATTGTTATGTGGTTACCGGGGAATCGAACCCAGGTCCTTGCGCTTGCAAGACAGGCGCCGGACCCACTGAGCTATATCCCCGGCCCTAAAGTGAAACTCTTAAAATTACAGAAGAAGAAAGACAATAACAACTGTAACAGCTATAGATGATAATAGCAGCTAGGGATGATATGTTGAGGTACAATTAATTATCAATTCTAAATTGTTTAGCAAGCAAACTATTTCAAGAACCAAGCTTATATACTATATCTTAACAGAAATAATTTATCACTGCCACACTGTGTAAAAACGTTTCTAAAAATTGTACTTCACAAGGAATAAGAATGTTAGAGATACTAGAGGAAATATGAATGAAATGGAAATTACTATAGGTAACAGTGACAGCGGCTGTTTCCTAGGTAAAAACATGACAGAACGAATATACTGAATGACAAGCTTTTAAGTATGGGTGAGGGTGATAAAAGTTAAAACCATTTATAGTTTTGCACTGTTTGGTTGGAGAGAGAGTTAAAATAACTTGATCTGAAACCCTGATAGGTAAGGATCTAAAATTCCATATGTACAATAGGAAATTACAGAAAAAATGAAATAAAAATCCAGGTGATGGGGCGGTGGGGAGGGGAAGCACCAATAAAGCAGGATAAATTGAAAGTACAGGATGAGATGATAGAAATTAACAGCCGCAGTACATAGAAATGCACAAATTTCACCAATAAAAAACGTTTTCAGATTAGATAAAAACCAAATGTGTATGTATGCTGTTTACAGTAACTGTACCTAAAACACATGGAACTTTGAACACACACACCAAATGTGAAACATGTGAAAGAAGGTTTTTAGAAACATTGTTTCTTGCAGAAACAAACAAGAAAACTAGACATAACTTGTGTTCTTCAATAAGAAAATACTTAAATGTATTGTGATATATTAATTGGCATTACATAAGCAATGAAAATAGCATAGACTGATGCAAATGAATATAAGAAGCATGATATTGGATTTATGGCACACTGAAAATTTCACATGTTATATTCAATTACTATATGTGTAATAAAGTCAACTGAAACTATGAAATTGATTTCTAGAAAATTCAGGGATGACTTGTGTCTAGAAAGTAACAGAGGCAATTTCTGGGACTGCTTTCGTGGGACTGTGTCCTCTGAGAATGGTTTAATGTTCTGCTGCAACCAAAATGCAAAGAGAAAGAGGACTGGGATTATACTGATGATGCTCTTTCTTAGTCTGGATGATGGTATTTGGAACTTGTTTTCATCTGCTTCACATATAGTATTATATGTGTTTTGTATGCATGAAACCTTTCATTGTACAAATTAATTTAAAAATGTTACCTTGACAGTCAATAGTTACTGTAATCATCAGCCATACCCAGGCAACAGAGTCCCAAAGTCACTGCGTAGGTGAAACTGAATATCTTATTTATATGGTTGTGATGTAGAAAGTGGTCTAAGTTGTTGAGTAATTATACTTAAGCATATGCTTTCGACTCTATAAAACCCGGGTGAGTAATATCAATTTGAGGAGAAGAAGAGCCCTCTGTATTTCTTTACGCAGTTGGATATCCAGCTGCTCTTGTTTTCATATTGCAGTGCATTTCCTTTGCAAACTTGTTAGCTCTTGCATTATTTGGAGGCTCTGTCTTTTAAAAGCAGGCAGCATTTAAAAACTACAGGGCAGAACCTATCTGATTCTATTGTTGTCACTAGCAGCTGGTGCACCCAGCGTCCTCTGAGGAAGTTAGCTGCCCTCTAGCCACCGTGAATATTGTGCGAAGACAGCACATCTGCGATAGAGACTCACTGCGCTTGTGTGACTGTGGAGGCCAGCACGCCTTTTCTATGCAGCTTGGCAGCGGCAGAACCCACACATGGAGACAGCTGGTGAAATAGTCAGCCGAGTGGGGCACCTCTTTCCACCCAGGCACCTGGATGATTCTGCCAGGCGCAATGTGACCATCACTTTTCATTGTGTTGCTTGGCCGCCAGAATTGGCCAAACTTGTCTGGGAGTTTTCAGAAGAACACTTGCTATTTCAGCTTGATTGTGTCCTTAAGTGCTTCTTACATCTGACCTTCAATCTCCCACAGCCTTTTTTTTTTTTCTTACTATCCTTTCATTATGCATCTGCTTTCTCTAATGCAGTGAAGTGCAGGGACTCCAATGTCAGGAGTTCGTTCCTTCAGCTGCTCAATAAACATTTATAGGTCATCTTAAATCTTATCTTGTACATTTTAAAGTCTTGGTCCAGTCTGCCTCATCCTTCCTCTTTTTTTGTCCTTTTTTCCTAGTGACTCTGATTCATGTCCCCTCTTCCATGCTGGGGTTGAAATAAGGGTTTTATGTGTAGAAGGCAAACATTCTACTGCTTAACTGTATCCCTTCGCTGGCTTATTCATTTTAAGTAAAGTTTTTTCAGCTCTTACCTACTATCATTTCTTCTGCCGGTCTGGTTCTGGTCCTGTTTGTTTCGCAGTGGCTCATATAATCTATTGTATTGCTTAGAAATTCTTCAATAAACACTTGTATGGTGGATATTAAAGTAAAACACAACTTTTGGGAAATATGCTTGTTGTAGACACCTATTTAGGTGTCTATTAACATTATGTTAACATTTAGTCATGTTTGGTAACTCTAGATCATCTTACTGTAGAAGTCTTGCCCCTAGTCAAATCAATAGTTAGTGGAACACTTACTATATGCAAACAAGGCAGGATATTAAAGATGTGCAAGATATTCTTACCAACTATGAAGTGCTTCAGTTTCCTTGTAGAGATCTATATATACATACAAATAAAACTAATAACATAAAGTGAAACAGCCTTTTGAGTCATTCCAGTAATAAATTCAGTAGGAATATAGAACAAATAATGATCATTGGTAGAATCTTCAGACAAATACAGAGGCAAAGAGCATTTCTCCATATTTAATGAGAATCTCTTTGGAACCAGGTAGACTGACAATTGCTTTTGCTGACAGTTAATTCCAAAGAGATAAAACACTCAAATTATCCATTATTTCTTCATTGATTCAGACAGATTTATTTTGAATTATTGTTGGGTATTTCCCTCTTTTTGTCTCTTTTAAATTGTTTGCAAGTTTTGCCCAAATTTTATTTCTTATTTCCTTGGAAGATTATGCCACTAAAATTTCTTTTGGGAATTGAATCTTAGTTTTGGGGATGTGTTTCTTTTGACTGTCAGTAATGAATTTTATTACTTATACATTAATTATACCTATTATAGGGAAGGAGTTATTAAATAACTGAATATATAACAAAAAGGCCACACATTAGAATCAGTTTGCATATCAGATTCATATTAAAATAAGTTTGCATTTGAATGTTGCTATGTGACTTTGTTCAATTTGTTCATTGTCTTAACTTGTCTTTATTTGATAAGTGTATGTTCTCCATTCAGTATTTATTTTTATGGCTGATTAAAAAAGTAACAAGTCCATTTCATTTAGAGAAGAAAAAACACTATAAATACTAACAACTATCATCATTATCAGACTTATCTCATTTTTCCAGTTCATTTCACATATGTGCAGAGACTTCCACTGAATATAAAAAAGGAATCTGCATTTTGCTGAAATATTTTAAGGTCACTAGATTAAATCAAGGGCTCTTAAAAGTTAATATTTTAAAGAATTGTACTGGCTGAGAATATTCTTTTTCATGTAGTTTAGATTTTGATGGCATTTCATGGGTGGTTTGCCAGTTGAGTACAAGTATCTATTGTTCTTAAAATATGTATTTTTCTAATTTTCAGATGCTTTGTTTTCTCCTCTCAAATCAACTTGTCTGTGTATTTACACCACACACATTCAGAGAATGTTCCCACACTGCTGTCTCTGTACATAAAGACAGTCAAGGCTTGCTGTGCCCAAACTTAAAACAAGATCCAAAAAAAAAAAAAGAAAAAACCCAAAACAAAAACCCCACCAAGATCCAACTAACTGAACAGATGTAGTGTGTGAGTAAAACCTCAACATGTTGTTCTGATTTCTCATGTGTGGTGTTTGGAAAGTGTCTAGCTCTGTAAGTTGGAGGGTTGGGTCTTGCTAGTCGCACTTATTTAATGAATCGTTTCATAGATGTTATTCCCTATTTTATTATATTCCCTTTGGGTGACAGAATAGTTTGAAGAAGTTTGATTAAATGTGTCAAGCTTTTGAGATGACTTTAAATTATTTTATATATAAGATCAATTGTATTTATATCAGTAAATACAACAGTATGTCAAAGAGGTACCTGCATTTCAGTGTGGGTCACAACAATATTCTCAGTAGCTGAAATCTGAAATCAACCAAAGTATCTATTAGCAAATGGATGGTACATATATACAATGGAATATTATTCAGCCATAAAGAGAATGAAATCCTATTGTTTACAACAAGATGGGTGGAACTGGAGGATATTACTCTAAATGAAATAAACCAGGACTGGGGATTTGGCTCAGTTATTCTGGCTCCTGCCTTGCAAGAGCAAGGTCCTGAGTTCAATCCCTGGCACCACAAAAAAAAAAAAAAAAAAAAAAAAAAAAAAAAAAAAAAAAAAAAAAAAAAAAAAAAAAAAAAAAAAAAAAAAAAAAAGAAAGAAGAGAAAAGAAAGAAATATGCTAGCTATAGAAACAGCAAATACAACATATTCTTGTTCATATATAGGAGTTAAAAAGAATGGAAGTGAAGAGCAGAATGGTGATCATTACAGGCTGGGAAGGAGAGATGGAGGGCGGGTGAATAACAATACAAAATACAGCTAGACAGAAGCCTAGGTTCTAAGGTTCTGCAGCACAGTAGGGTCATTGTAGGGCAAAACAATTTGTTGCATATTTTGTAAAGAATCGGAAGAAAGGATTTGGAAATTTCTCAGCATGAAGAATTAATTTATGCATAAATTGATGAAAATACTAACTGCTCTGATTTGCTCACATACATTGTATACATGTATCGAATTATCACACTACACCACATAAATACATACAATTGTTTTATGTCAGCTTGAAACATGCCAATGAAATTAAAAATGAAGTTGTGCTGGTAGGATTTCTTGATTGGTATCGCCCTTGATATTCAGCAAGAAAGAACTACCTCAGACTAGCATTAAGCCCAGAGGCTCAGGTTAAGGGTTTCATAGGAGTACTTGCAATGCGTACACTAGGATCTTGAAGGAAGTCATCAGTTTGGTCTACCTGGTTCAGGTATAGATATAGATCTTTACTAGTGTCCAATAGAAAGATGATTATCTGGAAGCAATTGAAACATGAAGTATAAATTCTGCATTCCTCCAGGACTGTTCTTCTGGTGAAAAACAGTCTTTCATATTTGCATATCTGTTACTGTGTTAGGAAGTAATTGCAGTGGATCATCCTCTTTCCTCCTCTGTCTTATTGCATGGGGGGTTATGTGTTCCACATTTATGGAGGAGGACAGTGCACAGCACTTAGTATTTATCCATATCCAATGGCTACCTCCCTCATGCAGGGTGTAGAAGCACAAAGAGCATGTCTGTGTGTTAGGTGAACGTGATAACCACAATACTATGGAAACCCTGTTAACATGTCTGTGTGTTAAAAGGAAAACTTCATACAAATTAAATTTAACAGATTTTAGTTGATCAAGGGAGGGTTATTGGTTATAGACAGAAAAGGGAAGTGAGATATAGAAAAAGGAAGTGAGGTGCCCAAGTTAGCTGGATTGGTTACCATTCCATTTTTACTGAACACAGTCTAAAAATTTGGTAACCTGAGATTAGCTGAAACTCAGCTTCTGTGCTTGGCTGTTATGATGACAGGAGTTATGGTGACAAGAGTACAGACTTGGGCTTGCAGTTCGTTATTTAAGGGTCTTGTATAGTGGTCTCAAATTCGGTGTAATACATGGGAAAAAATTGCCCGAGCTCCTGCTTGTGGTAACAGCAAGGAAGTCAGCCTCTCCTAATTTGTTTCTTCACCTGTGTACATGGTGACCATTTCATACCTTCGTCGAAGGCTATGTTTAGAACAGTAGCAAAATTGCCTCCTCCCTATAGTCTGGGTCTTGCTTAACTTTACAAAAATATTATGATGCAATAGGAGTTCCAGAAGATGATGAGACAGACAATAGCCAAAGGGCTTTAGGTGTTTCTTTTGAGGTTCCTATAAATACAGGATTACTCACTCTGCCTTCAGTGTTCTGCCAAAGGTGTGAGTCTTCCTGTCTTGGGCAGAGAAAGACTCTCACCCCAGATCCCATGGTTGTGATGGTGATCTCCAGGTGTCTGCCCATGGCCTGCAGCCAAGCGCCATTGTGAAGATCTGGGCCGAGGTGTTTCACTGCAAATGAAGCCCAAACAGGCCCGTTAGTGACATCTAATCATAACTCTTCCATCATCTGAGGCATTAGCAGAGATGACATCCTATCAGAACTTGTTTTCTTGATGCAGAGAACCTTAGGGCAGATGTTTATTTTCCCTTTAATCTTATTTTTACATCTGAGACATTAAAATGTAAGCAAGTAAAATTTCAAAATTTATTTGAAAAGATTCTGTAGGTGTAAAGTTTTCTATTTTAGTGCAGTTTGTCTTTTGGAAGTGGAACTTGTCTATCTTTAGCTTCACTTGCTAATAAAAGGACTATCATTTGTCAATCCTGTCTGTTCTTCAAGTAATACTTGTGTGATGATATCAGAGAGTTGCTGTAAATATTGCATTTATTGTTACTGAGATGAAATATTCTCAGCACTTAATGTTGGGGTGGTCGCTACTAGGCTGGCAAACATAAATAATGACCCACCCATGGCTACCATGGCAGAGCTCCTGGATATTACCAAAGTAGTGGGCTCTCAAGCTTTCTGTTTGTATTCCTCTCAATTTAGTCTTCAATGAGTATAAACTGTCCAACTGTCATTTTTATTACAATGCTAACTAGTTCCTTTTCAGTTTGCTGTTTCACATATTGCTGCCCCTGTTGTAGCTGCTGAATGTACATATTTGGTGCATGATATCTGCTCCAAACTTTCTTTCCTATGCTGTTGTAGATAGTGAAGTTTTAAAACCCTCTTGGTTTAGGCAAGAAACAGAAGGTGGTTTAAGAATGACACATAATATCCTTCTGTTTCTAAGACTGTTAGGCATTAATCCTCCCTCCGTCCACTCCCAACTGCACCCCAAGCTTCCTGGTTAAAGGCTTCCTGTTTAACTGTTTCATGTTTACTTCTGTGTGAGCTCATATTAATTATGTGGGTCACCAGTCTTGTCACCATGAAGGATGAAGAGATACTTGATTTGGGTAAGCAGTTCCCAAGACAGCCTCAGTTCTGGGCCTCCTCCCACTCCCAAACAAATGCTAGTTTGTAATGAGTTTCCTTTGGATACCAGACTTTTCCCCTTAAGTAATTAAAACCTGCAGGTTTTAACTACAAGACTGGTGGATATAATATGATTTAGCAGAGGTCTTTGAGTTTAGAGAATGCTGTGCTTAAAATGAAAGAATTTGATTGGCTCTTAGCCACTTATTTGGAAAACTTGTGTGTCCTTTTTCTTTTTTCTTGTGCCTGGCCAGCCTAGTTCCTGAATAAGGCTGTTCACAGTGTGAGTTTAAACTGTATCGAACTGTTTCAGAGAGGCTTATACTGGTACTGCTGTGCCTGCTAGGTTCCCTGCTGTCTCCTTTGACTCTTTTTTTTTTTTAAAATTTAAATCTTTATTGGTACATTACATATACACATCATGATTGCACTCCACAATGGGGATTTGTACAGTATAAGACACAACTTAATTCTCATTTTTTTCCCATAGCCCTACCCACCCTACCACCCCTCCATATAAATAAAATTTGTTTCCTTTCTTTTTTATTATAATCTCATTATTTTTTCCCCTTCACCCTATTTTGCTTTGAGTATTTTCTATTTCACAATATATAACATACAATTCTAGAACTCATTTACATCTTTATTTTCTCATACCAGAGAAAAGATGCGATATTTACCTGTCTGTGACCTATTTATTTCACTTATGAGGATGTCCTCAAGGTATGTCCATTTTCTTTGACTCTTCAAGGTAAAGGTATTTCAATGGGGCCCTGCAGGCTCCCCTGGGAGTCCTGCTAGGCAGGAAGTGACCTAAGGGCCTGGCTGATTCATCCAGGGGTCACTGAGCTGTCAAAGACCAACTGACTTACAGAAAAATAAAGTTGTTTTTAGCTCCGTCTCTACAAAGAGCCTTAATCTAACTAGTGGCATCTTCATTAAAAAAAGCAAAATTTTGAAAGTAAGTAAATAAAATAGACATCTATTTTTCAAATTGTTCAGATTAGATTACATAGAATTTTCATATGTCAGCATAAACAGAAGACTCAAATTCCCAGATCCAATAATCTTATTGGTCAGAATACATATTAGTGGCTGGAAAATATATACTAGACTCTTTAGGAGAAAGAGAAAGAGTATTGGAATTCTGTGATAGCCTATGTTTTAAAGTGATAGGCATAAACCATATGCCTGTTACTTGAAAATAGTATGTGACTGTGTTAAATGTTCTAAGAAGGAGTTTAACTGCTGAAAGTACCTGCAGAGTCAGTCTCTTGTCACGGCTACTGAAATATGGAATGAGAGAGGCAAAGGTGTTTTGAGCTTTCCCGGGTGAGCTGCAGCCAGGGGACAGGACCACCACTGAGATAATTTTCTGGGCACGGGAAGGGGTGGGAGCGCATATTGGTTATAGGGCATTCGAGAAAAGCGGTGAAGAAATGGAGAAATAAGATGTGAAGTTCAGCACTGTGTTTAGGACTATGTGGACCGTTGGCCTTGGCATACTGATTTATTTCGTAAACCTTTTTTTGTTCAATTTTTAAATTTCTTACCAGCGTATGCTTGGAATATATGATGATTATATTTCTTGTGGGGAGTTGGTACCTGTACGTGATACTTCTTAATTCTTCTTTCATCCCCTTCACCTTTCCTCTCTCTCCCTTCTCTCTCTTTGTCCTTTCTCTTTCACAAAAGATCTATCTCTGTATTTCCTGTTTCTGTCCTTTATTTTGCACTTTATTTATATCCTGTACTTCTCGTACAAGATGGTGTTGTAATATTTAAGCTTGTGTGTGATTTACTTTACTTAATGTTATAGTCACAAAGTCCATCCATCTTCCTGCAAGTGACTCCTGTTTATCCTTCTTTATGGCGCAGTAATCCCCCATTGTATGCAAATACCACATTTTCTTCATCTATTGATGAACAGATACGCTGCTTCAAAAATTCAGCTATGATGACTGTGCATATCCCACATAACATAATGTCTTTATCTATTTTGGGAAGATAACTCTGAAGATATCTAGCTTCACTTTCATGGTTTACAGTCTAAAAGAGGGTTTTTAGTTCATTTTCTGTTGGAACCATATGTGGGACCATGATTTGTGAGGAGTAAGGATTGATTCATTTAATTCACTCATCAGAGAGAAGTTAATCTACTCATCAATTAATCGAATTCATCTATTGTTAAGACCAACTCACCTCCCAACAATCCCATCTCTCAACACTGCTGCATCGAGGTCGTTCCCAATGCTCAAGGTTTGAGAACACATTCAAACCAGAGCAAAAGGGAAGAAAAAAATTAAACAAATGAATAAAACAGAAAACAAATGCATCTTCCAATCGGTGGCTCAGTGGAACAATGGGGAGAGTAAGCATTAGAGAGAGCAGAAAAGTTTCTTAAAGAAGTGAAGAGAAATCTAATGGGATACGACCTTCAAGAAAGAAGCCATGGGATTTTATACAAAGGCTCCACCCACTGGGAATACGCCAGTCTTGAGTAAACAAGGAAGGCAGATGGATTCTGTGTGATCCTGAGGCAGCACACATTGTCATGTTCAGATAATTCAAAAATCAGTCAACAGCACGGGATGAGGGAGCTCCTGGACAATCTGGGAAATGTTTTCATAGACAATTAGATTCCACAAACTAAGATTGTCCAGAGGAAAGGAGTCTATGTCAAGAAGCTACTTGGAGAACATTAAAAACCATGAATCTCAGCCCTACTTGTGCATTGGAGTCTCTTGGGAGGCTTTTGTCACGATATTTCATATTTCAGTCTCACTCATATATTCAGGGATGGAACACAGACATAAGGATTTTCTAAGGGACTCTAATATGCAGACATATGGAATCATTGGTTTCATATAGTCAGAAGCTTGAGACAGGGAGAGAGAAAGATGCCCAGATTTATAGGCTGGAATCTGGGTTTTCAAATATAAGCATGCAATGGGATGTCAGATCATTGAAACATATATATTTTTTTGTCTTATCTCCAGAGTCTGTGATTGATTATATCTGTTGTGAGATCCAAGAGTTTGCCTTAGCTGTTTCTAGATAATTCGATGTTGCTGGTCCAGGGATTTAAGTAGTACTAGAGTATGTAAAGCGTGGGGGAGGAAGGATGTGTGGGGTATTCTAATAATCCTGGTTTCTGGCACAGAGCTTCTACATCCCTTGTTATTTCCTGAGTAATGGGGAAAGAGGAATGCTTTTTGGTACTGATAACAATCCCCTTTCAAACACATCTGAAATTATGCTAATGGGATGACTGGTAACTGAGGTTCCTAGATAGCTTTAGGGGCAAGACATAATTAGAAGGCTGGAGCTCTTAGGACCTCTACCCCTACCATTGTCTCCAGGGAAAGTAGAGAAACAGCAGTGTATTGTGATAAATGTGGTAAAAATAATTATATCTAGAATGTATAGATATATGTATATAGGGAGTGTATATAGAAAAATATTACCTATGTTGAATCTAGGTAAAAGGAATATAGTTGTTTATTGTATTATTCTCTCATGTATTTTAAAATTTGAAATATTTAAAATTCTAAAGTTATGTAGAAATTTTGAAATAGTTCTTGAATTATTTCTTTAAATTGAATGCCATGTGTTTCAATAAGTGCTAGAACAACGAAACTCACACTTTTACAAATTATTGGGCTGGGGATATAGCTCAGTGGTTCCGGCGCCTGTCTTGCAAGCGCAAGGACCCGGGTTCGATCCCCGGTAATCACATACAGTACTGGGCATGGAGACTCACGCCCAGCAGCAATCAGTACCACGTAGCACAGTGCCGGGCATGGTGGCTCACACCTGTAATCCCAGCACTCAGGAGGAAGAGGCAGGAGAATTGCTGTGAAGTGAGTTTGAGACTGAGCTCAGGGCCACCCTGAACTACAAAGCGAGACCCTGTCTCAAAAAAAACCTTAAAAACAAAAACAAAAACAAAAACAAATGAAAAAAACAAATTATGTAAAGTTTCCTTTCTCAATTCATTTCTGAAGAAATAGGATTATTTCATATTGATCCAAACTGTACCCAAAGAAGTACTGTGTATCTTACTGATTAAAATCTTTTTTTTTATTTCGACGGAAGCATGTTGCTTTAGTAGAATTAATAAGACTATCCGAACAGCCACATTAATCTCATTTGAAAAACTCTGAAGAATTTTGAAAATTTGTTTTGTTTTCCTTAAATTTTCATTTGTTTACTTAGAATGCCTAAGTCTAAAATGGCAACTTAGATTGTAATTAATGGTATTAATGTATCTTTCTGTCCTTTGAAGCCTATTCATCTCCAGATTGATGAGTTTTATAGAAGTTTTAACTTAACTTATAAAATACTAAGATTAATATATTTTTATTTGTGATTTGCTCTTTGTGACTAGCTAGAATACTTGCACGGAAAATATTTATATTTGGAATCTTTATTATAGACTTTCCTAACTTTATTATAGAACAGAAAGAGTGATTACTTTCTCTCCCCTAGAAGTCAAATAATCAGTGTACTTGAATTCTTCAACTATGTTGGGAAAGGCTATCTAAGTATTCTATAGCTCAGGATGCAGTGCCATATAGACATTGAGCCCTAACAGAACCAATGGAATCCCTTAAATAGTAAATTGCAATCCCCTGAGTATGACATCACTTTTGAGAAGCAGAAGAGCAGATGAATAGTAATGATTTACTTGTAGAAATATGTGGCCAGTTTCTAATGTAGTGGTTCCTTCATATGTGAGGTGAAATACCCAAATGCATGAAGACTCAAGTTCCCAGTGGTGTAATATTTGTATAGAATTTCACACACATCTGTTTGGATACTTTAAGTAATCTCTGGATGACTTGTAATGCCTAATGCAATGCAAATACAGTATGTATTTATAAATGGCTATTACTCTATGCTTTTAAGGAAATATGGAAAGAAAAGTTCCAAACATGATCATTACAGAAACAGTTTTTTAAAGAATATTTTTGATCCACTATTGATTGAATTTATGTATATGGACTTGGTAGACAGAGAGGCACTGACTGTATTCATCAGGTATAGAAATAGGGATTTTACCTCAAATTTTCTGTTTTTTTTTCCCTTCCAACTAGTCCTCAGCTAGTAAAGTGATATTATCTCTAAAAAGCACTTCATCAGAAGATGTGGTTTTTTAAAAAAATAAAATGGAGTATTACTCTGCTGTAAAGAATGATAAGTTTGAGGCATTTATACTCAAATGGACATGCCTTGAGGACACACTCCTAAGTGAAATAAATACTTCACAGATGTGTGAACACCATATCTTTTCTCTGATATGATAATCTGAAGATGTAAATGAGTTCTAGAATGTATGTGAAATAGATATTGTGAAATAGAAAATATTCAAAAGGAAAAGGGTAGGTAAGTAATGAGAGGAAAGAAAAAATATGATGTTAATAAAGAAAGAAAGCGTATGTATATAGGTGGTGGGGAATTGTAGGGTGGGTACAAGGATAGGTAAAAATGAGAATTAACTCGTGTTGTATGCTGGTACACATTCCCAGTGTGATCGTGATGTGCATATAAAATGTACCAATAAAGAATTCAATTAAAAAAGCACTTTATAAAAAAAGTAGTGACCTCTAGGAAGCTTCTTGTAATAGTTAGCAACAGTTTAATAGTTTTATTCTTTCCTATTGTCAAAAAGTTTTTCCTTTGTTCTTATTTTCTCCTCATCCATTTTTCTTCATTTATTTTCTCTCCAGTGGAAAGCAGTAATTCAGTTTATTCATCTGCTAATTTCTGATGACTTGAAAGTAGTTCATACATTCAGTATTCAGCATTTTCTATATGAAAGCATTGTCCTTGATAGTTACAGTATTTGACTAAAATAGCAAAGATCATTGCCTTCAGAGTGGTGCACACACAGAAATGAAGGGAAGGTGGGATATATTTGGGAATCATATTAAAAAACAAATGGTTCAAATTATCTAACATAGGATAAATACCAGGCAAAGGAAAGAAATTAAAGGGATATATAAAGAAAAGGAGGAAGTCAAACTATTCTTATTCACTGATGACATTGTCTTTTACTTCGAATACCCAAAAAAGTGCACCACATGACACCTGGAACAAAAACTTCAGCAAAGTTTCAGGATACAGAAGCAACATAAAAAATCAATAGTGTTCTTGTACACTATCAGCAGACACACTGAGAAGTAAATAAAAAACAGTACAATCACAATAGCTTGAAAAAATTGAAGTCATTAACTTAACCATGGAAGTATAGGGCTAATGCAGTAAAAAATGGAGTACTCTGAAAAAGGAGATCGAAGAAGACAGCCTAAATGGAAAGATATCCTATGTCCCTGGACAGATGGAACTAATATTGTCAAAATAGTCATATTACGACGCCAATTTGTGTATTTAATGGAAGTTCAATCAAAATACTTTACAAAACTAGAGAAAACAGCCCTAAAATGTATATGGAACTAGAAGAAACCAAGACTAGCAGAAAGTACTCCAGGCAATAAGTGTAGATAGCAAGAGGCAATCACAGTCCTAGGTCTTGAGCTATGTCATGAAATTACAGTGACAAAAATAGCATGGTTCTGTCAGAAAAACAAGCACACAGAGCAGGGAAACAGAATCAGGTATGCAAAAACAGTCCCAGCCACACTCGGCTATTTGATCTTTGTCGAAGGGACCAAAAACACACCTATAACTTCTTTAATAAAGGGTGCTGGAAAAACTGGCTATCCAAATGTAGATGGAATGTACACCCATATCTTTCACCATGTACTAAACAAAAATCAAAATGAGTCGAAGACATAAGTATCAAAGTAAAAGCACTTAACCTGAACTCCACTAACTGACAGTACAAATTGCCACATCTTTGTCAATTAGGAGAGGGACAATATACTAAATGAATGTAGCACATTAAGCATAATTAGATGACACAGTGTTCTTGTTATTTGCATAGATCCAAAATGGTTTATATCAATAATATAGATAATTCCAATATCTTATTTTTATCCTTTGAGACAAGCCTATAGAATAAAACCAAAGGCAAGTGCCAGATTTTAAGCTTCCTAGAGAGCACTCAAACTGGCTTATCTTTTTCATGAAAGTGCTTATTAACAGCAAAGTATAAAGAGCACACATTTTCACATATGTGTGAAAATATAGTTGTGTATTTATCTTTTTATAGTTATAATCTTGTGAATGACAACATATTAGCCAAAAACATATTCTAGTCAGCCTAAATATTGACTCTTTTACTGAGAACCACATACACATAAAATACCCCCCAGAATTCAGATAGCTACAGAATCACCTTTTCTGGGTCCCCAGTTAGTCCCCTGAATAAAAGGTCATGTGCATGAAGAAGTCAGGAGACATTTCCTTAAATTCTTTGCAACCCATGGCCTTTTCAGCCACTAATTTTGGTCTCTGAAAAAATATATATTTATGCTTTGGGTAGGTTGATGACTTTTACTAGGGGACTTAAAAACTTCTTGTTAGTCAGATTTCATTTACAAAACCATGGAATTCCCTGACATCCCTCAGTTATATGAGAAGATAAAGAAAACTTTTTAGCTACAGTAAACTGTTTTTTTTTTTTTTTTTTTTTTTGCCTTTCCAAAGTGGTAGGACAGCAGCTTAGCAAAAGATGCAGAATATGTGTGTGTCATTCCTGCCTTCAAGGCCTGACCTTTAGCTTACAGGGTGGCCTTGGATGTGGGTACGCCACCTAGCTTCTTTGTGCCTTGATATCCTTATCTGTAAAGTGGGGATAATTCAGCTTCTCTTAAATGTGTAGTGAGCATTGAGTGTGTAAAGCAAGCTTTAATGCTTAAGTGATTGCCATAATATGGCTTGTGTACTTCTAATAAGTATGATTTTTTTCTGCCTCAGATCTAATTTTTTGAAGGTTTTTAGGCTTTGATTTCTATGTAGTTTTTTTTTTTTTTTTTTTTTTAGACAAGGTCTCGCTTTGTAGTTCAGGCTGGCCCTGAGCTCAGCCTCAAACTCACATCACTGCAATCCTGCCTCTGCCTCCCAAGTGCTGGGATTACAGGCGTGAGCCACCACGCCCGGCACTGTGGTGTGTGGTACTGATTGTTGTTGGGTGTGAGTCTCCACACCCAGTATTGTATGTGGTTACCAGGGATAGAACCCGGACCCTTGCGCTTGCAAACCATGTGCCAGAATGACTGAGCTAAATCCCTGGCCCCTCTATGTAGATTTTTTATGACAAGTTGTGTTACTTTTATTTCATTGTTGTGCTTTTCTACTCGATATTGTAATAGTTCACATACTAGTTACTTTCATTTAGCCTGTAATTTCCTTAGTGAAGAAACCATTGTCATTCACTGCATTTGAAAAAGTATGCTACCTATAGTATGTGCTCAGTAAAGTATACTGAATGATAGAAAGAATAGACATGTAAATATAGCCTTTGGAAATAATTAATTACTTTAGTCATGAACTTGCAGATGAATGACATTCCTCTGTATATGAAATGTTCAACTAATGATCTTACTAAATAAGTAGTAATAGTTATCAGTTGCAAAAATATTCCTTCATGATATTAATTTCTCTTCACTCATGAATCGACCAATATTTTGTTCCAAATACCCAATTAAGAATTCTAAACCTGCACTGATGCATATATTGACATGTACAGCTCATGTCAAGTAGAATACGAAGTAAAATGACATGTAGACATGTGACCATATAAACAAATAGCTCTTGTTGTTTTCTGTGAACCCACACATGACATTAATACAGAAATGCACATAGGGGCAGTTGAAATATACTTTGAATTACTTTCAGTGATGCTTCCGGGACTGGTCAGATGGTATGATTTATACCCTAATGCTTTCAATCAGATTCTAGGGATCGATTAATCACACTATCAATAACAAAGGAACAGGTGTGTTTTTGAAAGTTATGTGCTGGCCATAGGCGGTATTTTCTGCCTGCTGGTACCACCTCATAAACACAGTGTGGGAGTTTTCTCCTATGTGGTGCTTTTGGGTTGGATAAAGTAGGTAGAGGCTTTTATTCACAAAAGCTAAGTCACTGCAGTCATATTGCGTGTTATGAATATTATGCTTTTTAGTTTCTGCTGGGGAAAGCTCGTTTTAAATGCCTGGCTGAGCTGAGTAGGCTTTTCAGATGAGCTTGGAGAGGAGCTTTACTGCTATGGGTAGAGGACATTTTAATGCTTCACTTAAATTTGCTCCTGCAATGGTAGTTGTGTGAAGGCCTGCCTGTGTTTCTGGAGTGAAACCTCTGCACCGTGAGCCAGAAAACCTGTCTTCCTCTCAGTTGTGCATATGTGGTGTTCGGACAGTACACTAGTGCTTCCTTTTCAAATGAGAGATGACAGTTGAATGGTCTCCTTTTCATCCTCATAAATGGATTAAAAGGAGAACTTCTTACCTTGATAAGAAATCTCCATGTACATGAGAGTTTTCTGGCCTCACGTTTCTCTTGTACTTACATTTGACTGCTCATCCAAGAATCATCAAAGATGGGAGAAACAATGAGCATGATAAGCAGACAGGAAAGCTTATGTTCAGGAAAAGGAGGCCATTAAGAGTGCAGAGAAGTTAGAAGAAAGTAAAACAAAAATGCTTCCTTGAGGATATGAAAGATGGTATCACTTCCATAAAACATTAATAGGATGTCAGATAAGGCAACATCAAATAGCAAAAAGGGACTCCTGAAAATTAAAAATACTAATTACAAATTTTTAAAAGTCAATAAAGAAGTTAGTAGACAAAGTTAAGGAAATGTCTCAGAATGTAGGAAAAATTTTACAGATCCAGAAACTGTCAGAAAGATAGCTAAATGATGTAGAGGGTTAGTCCAGGGGACTCAGCATTCAGTGAACTGCATTTTCAGAGACAAGGAGAAAGAAAATTGGTGGAAGTGCATACAAATTAGAGATAAAAAGCCCTGTTAGTGTTGGTGGTGGGTTGGTCAGTTCTTTGACCAGTGAAGTATCCCTGACTCTGTGGTAACATGAACTTAGCCAAATCTTTTGCAGTGAATACCATTAATGCAATTGTATGATAAAGTTGTTTTGATTTTTCAGGATCCACGTATAAGTCAGAACCTGAAAATGTTACTGTGTTTCTTATGGTAAAAAGAGATAGCATATGTTATAACCTTGAGAATTAAAAGTGAAGGGTTGGGCAACAGATATATGGAGAAAGGTGATGAGACCAGAAGGATAGGGAAGTGTGGAACCGAAAATGCACTCTTAAAAAAATAAAGAGTGGGGAGATTCTTTCTGCAGGCTCTGAAACCATAAATAGAGGTTTGCTGTAACCATTAAAAGAATTGTGTGTTATATATTGTGAAATAGAAAATGCTCAATGTAAAATAGGAAGAAGGGGGAAAATGTTGAGATTATAACAAAAAAGTAAGAAAACAAATTTTATGTATATGGGGGGGTGGTAGGGTGGGTAGGGCTAGGGGAAAAAATGAGAATTAAGTTGTGTCTGGTACAAATCCCCATTATGGAGTTCAATCATGATGTGTATATGTAGTGTACCAATAAAGGTTAAAAAAGATATAAAAGTAATAATATCCCATTACTTACATAATTGGAAATGATCTGGAGAGAGGAAAAAAAAAAAGAGAGTGGCATGTACAAGGTGAAGTCTTGACCATGTGTGGTCCGTTCGTCTGGTAGGACTGTCATACAGAGTAGCCAGAGCTCCGGGGCTCCTACAGCGATTCTGAAGCCTGACAGTCTAAAGGCAGGGTGTCAGCGGGGTTGGTTCCCGAGGATGGTGGAGGACAGTGTGGCCCAGTGCCTCTCTTTGACTCCCTTCGTTTGCTGGCAGTCTTGGGTAATCTTTTGCTACATATTCACATGATGTTTATCCTGTGTATGGATCTATTTCTGAGTCCAAATTTCTATTTTTTTAAAACTCAAAATCTTTATTGGTACATTGAATACACATCATCATCGCATTCAACACTGAGAATTTGTATCAGAATATGACATGGCTTGATTCTCATTTTTTCCCCTTTTCCCCCACCCTGCAACCTCCCACCCCCTGTGTACATAAGCCACATCTTATCCAGTGTCCAGTTCATATCACAGTGACATATGTGCACCCAGCTCGTTTGTGATTGCTAAATCTTGGAAACAACCAAAATGTTCATTTTGACTTAATTTTATCTAGGTGATCGTTGAAGATTGTATTTGTAAAGTCCCATTCATAGGTGCAGGGTTAGAATTTCAACATCTTTGGGAGACACACTATTCAACACATAGTACAGGGCATGGTGTCATCTACAAAACATATATCTTTGTTCCATTCCTATTATGCTAATTTTAGTAATGGAGTTAATCATTTTATCAAACCAAAGTTGAAATAGATTAAACACAATTACATTTAGAAATTACAAATTATGGTAGGGAAATATAGGATACCAGACTCAATGTTCTTTTGTTCTACTTCATTTCTTGGCACACATTTATTTATTTGATAAAAAACTAAGAAAAATACAATCTACTCTTTCTTCAGCAATCATTTTATATATGTTAGGATTTTCTCTTTAAAAATTTAGAGACAATTAACATACAGAAAAATTCAACCTTTCTAGTGTGTGGTTTTTGAGTTGTAACAATTATGTCCATTTATGTAAACATACCTACAATAAAAACTTGCAAATTTGATCACTTCCCCTCCTTAATTCATTTGATTTCTTTGTATTCAACATCTGTTTTTCTCTATTTTTAGCCCTAGTAATCCATATTTTCTATCTCTATAGATTTGCCTTTTTCAGAATGTTGTATGAATGGATTTATAAATTATGTAAGCTTTGAGTCTATATTCTTTTACTTAGCAAATATCTTGAAGATTTATTTCTGTAATGTATGTTTTTGGCATGTATGTATTCTGTAGTTTATCTGTTCACTTGTAAGGGGATATTGGAGTTGTTCCTACTTAGCAATTTGCACAAAGTAGTATAAACACTCATATATGCATTTTTGTGCATGTAAATTTATATTTCATTTGAAGAGATGCCTGGAAGGATCATTGATTAATGTGGTCATTAATCATTCATATATCTCATTTTGTAAAATGTCCGTTCATATCTCTTGAACATTTTGTAACTGAATTGCCTGTATTTTATTGTTGAATTACAAGTGTTGTTTAAATATTCTGTGTGTGTAGATTTATGGCTTGAAAATAGTTACGCCAATGTTGTGACTTTATCTGCTTAATGTCATGTTGCTAGGTAGAATTGAGAATAGTCACTGACCTTCAACTCTCCAAGGTTCCTGTCCCCTAGATGTTCCATAAAACACTAACCTAGATACAGCTATTCTCTAGTAGTTATGATTCCCAAGTCATTAGATCTTGAGAAACAGATAAAATCCAGGTAAAGCAAATCTTGTCAAAACTGAGCATCTTCTCTGGATGGTGATGAAAAGGAAAGTCAGAGAGATTGAAAGTACAAGTTGTAGTACTGATTGGAAGATGGAGCAGAACTCAGTGTGACAAACGGGCTGTCCTTAGGAGCCCCAAGTGGCTCCACCTTGACAGCCAGCAAGGAACTGAGGATCTCAGTTTTCCAGATGCCAGGGATTGAACTCTGTCAGTTACGTTTAAGAGCTCGGGATAGTTTCCCACACTTCATGTGACAAAGTATCTAGAAGATGTTGAGTTTAGTTTGAGCTGAGATGTTTCTATGACCTGCCCGAACTTTGTACTATAAGATTGTGAGCTACTAAACACGGTTGCAAACTGTTAAATTTGTGACAGTGTGTTATGAAGCAATAAAAAGTACAGATATAAAGAGCAAAATTTTAAACTTTGAAGATCATCAACCTTCCAACTTTTGTTTTTTGACATTATATTAATCATGAATAAAAAAGAGTCACAAACATTTCTCCTGGAATTTTGATGATTTTATCTTTACATTTAGTTAAATTTTGTGTGAATATTATGTGTATCGAATTAAATCATCCCACTGCAGCAGTTAAACTGCTGGATTTTAAGACCAAATCTTCTCTGCCAGTGCTACAGTGTTGTCCTGGCTGGAAGAAGTGATGGGAAGGTAGTGGAGGGAGATGCAGTGGGAATCCTGGTGCAAAATGCTGTAAACTCCCATAGTTTATGTCTTAATTTTAGTAGTTTTTCATGAATGAATGTTCTTCTTTGTTTGACTTTTGCTTCTGTACATTTAGAAGAGCACTGAAGTTATTGTTTTGGAAATTTGTCTCCTTCTTTCAGATAAAGAATATTTTTGAGGTATATGATCTTGTAATTTCTTAATTGCATTGTATTCACATCACATGCCATCATTTCTGAAAGCTATTTTGGGTATTGTAAAATTTTGTGTTCACAGTTTTTCTCTTTCTGTACTTTAAAGGTGCTGCTCTATTGTCTATTGTTGCATAGTTTTTGATGAGAAGTCTTCTGTAAGTCTTATGTTTATTCCTGTGTATGGAATATGCCTCTTCTCTTTGGCTAAACAAGATATTTTCTTTTCTGTTGATTTTCAGTACTTTTCTTATGACAAATGTAGATGTGTTTAACCCTGCTTGATATCCTGTAATGCTATTTGTGTTTGTGACCTGTCATGAATTTGAGGGACTATTTGAGCCACTATTCAGTGAGCTTTTTCTTCTCTCTTTTTTTTTTCAGTGTTCTCTCTGTTCTCTTTCTGTAGTCAGAATACATGTCTGAAATTGTTCCACTACCTTAAATCTTCTGTTTTAATTGTTTTCATCTCCTTTTGTCTTTGTGTTTTGATTCTTTATGTTCAACTGACTATGTCTTCAGCTATGTTGATATTATTAGTGAAGCTATTGAACTTATTTTGCCAACAAACTGTTCATTTTTAACATTTGCATCTGATTTTTTTTATAGTTGTTATCTTTCTCTGGAAATCACCAGTGTATTCATGTATATATCTGTTAATGTCATTCTGTATACTGAATCATTATATTTCTCCTTGAATTTTTTCTTCATTCATATGTATTGTTCAACTTTTATATCAGAACCTTTAACACAGTAAAAATGTTATAATATATTCTCTGATGGTTCCAATATCTGGGCAATGTCTCATTCTTTTGACTGCTTTGTATATTTGACAGTTTTATATTTCTCTCCCTCCCATACTTTGCTTCTTTATTTGTAGTCTGATTTTATTAGAAAGCTTATCATCTTAGGAAGGATAGTAGAGATCATGATAAGTATTATTTATTTCCAGATATATCATAACTGGTACTTTGCTACTTTTTCAGTGTGAGAGAATTCAGTTTTCTAGTCAGAACTTGAGCTGAGTTTGGAGCTGTTCTTAGGCTAACTGTTAGCAAGATCCTGTGTTAAAGAGTCAAAACAAAGGGAAGAGTGGAGGTTTACTTGGGTTTGTTGTTCTTAGACCATGATCATATTTAGTTGCTTCATTGCTTTGAACCTACAGCAAGAAAAAAAACATGGTGGAGTCAAGCTGCTCACCTCACTACAACTAGGGAGCAGAGAAAGATAAAGGCGCCATGGTCTCACAGACCCCAGTGACCTCACTTCTTCCACAGACCCCACCCCTTAAAATTCCACCACCTCCCAGTAGCACCACAGGCTGGAGATGAAGACTTTGACACAAAATCTTTGGGGACACTTACTCAAACCATAGCAGTCACCTCAGACTTTAGAAAATTGGGATCAGTGCCTTTTCCAGTTTTGTCTACTCCAAGTAGAAACTTGAAATCTGACATGCCACAATTTGAATTTTTGTTTTGTTTTGTTTTGTTTTTTGTTTTTTTGAGACAGGGTCTCTCTTTGTAGTTCAGGCTGGCCCTGAGCTCAGCCTCAAACTCATAGCACAGCAATCCTCCTCCCTCTGCCTCCCGATGCTGGGATTACAGGCGTGAGCCACCATCCCCGGCACTGTGCTATGTGGTACTGATTGCTGCTGGGCATCAGTCTTCACTCCCAGTATTGTATGTGGTTACTGGGGGATCAAACATGGTCCCTTATGCTTGTAAGACAGGCGCCGGAACCACTGAGCTAAATCCCCGCCCCATAATTTGAAATTTTTAACTATTCTGCAGAACAGAAAGTTTTAGAGATCTACTTCCTCATGTGCAGATTTGAGCCAGTACTTTTCTAAACATATGCACAAGTTCATCCCATACTACCTTTCTGTCTGTAGAGTGATAGTGATAGTGACCTTCTAAGGTAGATGTGACATTTTTGTTCTTATTGTTCCCCAGTATAGATTTAGAAAGTAGTGACAATAACTGATAACTCTGAGGCAGGTTGAGAAGAAGTGACAGAACAGTTTGTTAGTGTGGACTCTAGGGCTACTCTCATTTCTGTCTTGGAAATTTAAAATCCAGATGGCTGCAGGGGTAGACAAGAACAAATGGGGAAATTGTGTCAGGGTCTTTTTGCTCTCATTTTCCCTGACTCTTGTGGTCTACTTTGGATAGTTGCAGGAATAGAGAGAAATCTTTCTTTACAAGAAATACAGCAATGCAAGCAGAACAATATATGAACTGTCTCTAAAAATGTATGTGACTATCCATTGTGACAGCTCTTGGGTGTACTCTGTTGTCTTAAAGCTGTGCATTAAAATTACCCATCTGCCCTGAGATGTCTTCATTTAACATGAAACAGTTAATAAACGTTCACTGTTTTTCAGGCTTTGTTCTAATCTCTGAGGCTATAGTAATGAATAAAACAAGTCCCATCATATGGAGCTTACATTTTGACCGTGGTCTGCGATATGAAGAGTGAGAACTATCGTTCTGGAGCAGTGGTAACAAGCCTGTGGCATGTGAGCCACTGGGGGCCGTGTCCCACTGAGAGCTCTGAAAAGCTTGCCGACACCGGTCTGGATCATGCCACTTAGGAAGCGTGCTGCAGCTCTCCCCCACCAAGTGTTGTAGGCCACCAATACAGACCCTGTGCTGGCAAAGTTTCTGACTTTTCAAGAGGAGGCAGAAGTTGGATTTTTCAAAGTTGTAATTTTCTTAGTTTTGAATACTGGGTCTTCATGTTTTAAATCACCGTGGAGGTTAAACAAAACATGTCTGCAAACAGACGCTGGCTTGCGACCTCTGTCTAACACCATCTTTGCCCTTGCTGGTCTGCTTGAGAAGAGAAATGCAGTGGAATGACAGCTGTAGCCATGCTAATTCCCTTCTCTGGAAGCAGTGAACCAGTTGTCAGAGATTTGGCAACTCCAAGGCTTTATTTGCAATATGAGGTTAACAATTCTACCAAAAGCGATTTTGAAAATCAGCCATAAAACAAACAAAAATGATTACATATTTCATGTGGTTATTAGCTTGAGTTTAACAGAACATGGTAAATAGGTCACTTGCAAGCAGGTTATCTTGCAGCTGTCAACGTGCTAGCAAGTTTGAGGTTGGCTTTTAAAAAATGAGCCCTGCTCGAGGCCACCTGAACTGCAGGTAACATGCCACACTGGCCCAGCTTGTAGCCATGGAGAGAATTTTGTAGTGGTTCTCATTAGTTTAAGTCCTGTGTTCCTCAAAAGCTGCAAACTGAGTTCTTTTTTTGGTAAAAGTTGTTTTTAACTTACTTTCCTTTTTCTTTGAAAAAAGAAAGCTAGTGTGGACTTTCTTAACAATGCAGGCTTTAGAGATACTATAGCAAAAGGCACCCGTGGTCCCATTGTCTTCATGTCTTGCCAGTGACACAAGTGATGTCCTTGCTATTAAGGGCGTGGCAGCTGCCTGTGAATCAGTAACTTGCCAAAATTACCATTCTGCTCAGTGCTCTTTGGACTTCTTTTCTTTCCATTCTCCATTTAACTTTCCCTGTTTGCCTCTTAACCCATGCAGCTTTCAGAATTCATTCTGAGGTTCCTGGGTCCCCATTTCTGGGGACTCCTACACCTTTCTTCCAGACCCAGCTCCTTTGCAGTTCAGCCTCACACCTGTTTCCTCTATTCAGTTTGTTCTTAGGAGCTGTTTTCTGCCCTGTACGATTCTATTTCACTTTCAAGGTTCTCAAATTAATCTCCCAGGAATTGCACCAGGGATACACTTGTATGATCAGTATTTCCATCAAGGACAACTTTGCCCAAATATTTTGATTTCCCAAGTCAAGCCACATGTACACTAATTTTTCGTTAGACCTAAGTGGCCCATTTATTTCTCATTGGCATTCTGATAGTTGTTCCAAAATTGTGAGGAGTCTTGTGACAAATCTCAAATTCCAGCTTGTAAGGAGGTACTCAAAGACTGAGATTCTTTTGTGCAAATGTTGCGTGATCTAAGCTTCCAAAGATTCCCCGCCAGGGAAGCACCCTGGGCTGCACTCATGGCCCACCAAATCAGGAAAAGGTGGTTACAGGTCTCCTGCAGTGATAACTGTTTTTAGTGGCACTGTTGTGTCAAGGCAATTGTTTTTATTCAACTCCCTAGTATTTTGTATGAGATGAGAAGTTTTGTTCTCTATCACAATTACACTGAATCTTCCTGTACTCAGATTGCAAAAATATATTGAATATGCATCTTTCTACGAAGGGAGAGATCTACATTATTTGAAAGTTATCTGAACACCTCAGTGACATTAATAGAGGTAACCAGTGTGTGAATTTTGCTTCCTATCTTTGGATTGTGTCTGCAAAATAAATTCATGATGGTAGTCACATTAATAACTTTATAAACTTAAAAAAATTCAAAAGACAAATATAGTTAAATTCAGACCATGTTTAAGGAAATAAAACTGATTTCCATGCCACATACATTCTTAAAATATGTGCTTTTGGATTACTTCCCAGTCCTGTGCCACTGCAAGACTTTGATTTCTGTATTGCATTCACATTTTCACAGTGGCTTTTCTTTCCTTCAACTAATTTTACACATATCTCTGTTATTTTGGGAAATAATAATTCAATATAATCTCTGTATCTCTTATGTATCTTTTACCTTTACATAAAAAATCACTTTTGTAATTAGCACTATAAAAACTAAAGTCTTAAATTTTTTCAACAGTGCTTGCTAATTAAGAGTATGTGCATTTTGTGAAGTGACTAAAACTATAATTGATTATTCTGAATACAAAGTTCATATATCATTCATAAATGGTTTACTTTGTTTTATTTTTAAATGCAGTTATTTCAGAAGAGCATATTCCAGGTTTAAAAGGCTTCTTTTATAATGTTTATAATAATTTAATAAATGCTGAAACCATCATTTATTTTCAAAATTTCTCATTTATTATAATCATCTGGCCCCCAAGTTGTATTCTAATGTAGTATTTCTGTTAGTTGAAATGATACCAGCAGATTGAACTTGATAATTTATTGCATGACTCTAAGGTTAAGAGTGTTAAAAACTCGTTTCCTTTCATTAAAATTTTTATATTACATATCTATGCTGGATAATGTTTGCAGGATTTAATCTGCTTGGTCCTTAAGTACACATATTTATTGTGGATTTTTATCAGGTATTATCTATTTATGACAGCTCCAAAACTGGATCATAATTAAAAAAATAAATGTAGTGTGTCTTCCTAAGGTATATGACAGCAAATTGTCATAAAAGTTTCAAAGTAGTCTGAATTTGCCACATTTTGGGTATAAAATAGGAAATTTTCATTGTCTAAATCAAGTCTGAATTTTCCCTAGAGACTGCTTTTGTAGAACATTTTGAGAATGTTTTATAGGCTTAGTTTTTTAGGAGTCTGACTAAACCAACAAAAGCAAAAACAATAAAAATAAGACATCAAATTAACTCTCATTGACTTTGTACTTAGAATTTTCAAGTCCATTAAGTAACATCATAGCTCTCCAACCCAAAATGGCTTCATATATCTGTAGTTGGGCCAATTTATTCTAGTATATTGTTTTTCTTTTTTAGAGGAACTTGATTTAAATCTGTGCATCGCCAAGGGCAAGGAGCTGAGACCATGGATGGAGAGGTAAGATTGATAGAACAGTAGCCCTTCTTTGATATTTTCTTTTAAAAACAGCCTCTTAAGCTTTATTTTTCATAATATTATCCATGGACAGAAAGTATAGAAGTGTGTAGAAATTTCGCCTCCTTTGTAGCACTCTTGGGTAAAGAGGATGATTAATGAGTGTAACGAACAATGTAGGAGCTAAAGGCAGTCTACAGAAGTTAAACAAAAGTGCCTTCAGAATTTCCAAGGATTCCCATGATCCATAGTAGGACCTCATTGTGCCCGTCCACCGTTTCTATTTTTGATTAGATTTATAAACACAGTGCCACATATTTTCATGTGACTTATTGCCCAGGGGCAGAATTAGATTGACTGCACTGAAACTGTGAGGCTGGTGAGTGTTGGGCAAGGTCTAGAGTGAAATAAGTAGTGTAATTGTTTTTGTGGCGTGAACGTGGGACCTCCTCTGTTCTGAATTACATACGGCTCAACCCTTGACCTGACCAGGCTCGGCAGTGCTGGCCACACTCCTAAAGCAGTGCTGAAGGGGTCATCGCCAAGCGAGCTGGAATGTTATCTGTCAGGCAAGATGTGGGCAACAACTCTATTCAATTACATTCATTGCTAGTGTGACGCATTCGCGACCACCTCAGCTTCATTAAACCCTCATCATATCAGTTATTATTTCAACAGGCCACGCCAATGAGGGAGGTTTTCAGACTCCACGTGTAACACGGATCTCTGCTGAACACAAAGTTCTGTGCTTTGTCTTGTTTTACTTTACTAAATTTGGGATCATCTTCAGGACTGTTGTGCTAAATTATTCAAATGCTTTTATGATGATTTTTTTGAACACATGTAAGGTTTGGGGCATATTATGAGCCATGATTCATCTTAATGATTTTCATGTAAATTCTTTCAAAGTAGATGGTAACCCATAGATGTAATTCTTGAAGTGATCAGAGCTAAGGTGGATGCAGAGAACTTAAGAAAAAAGTGACAGTGAAGTGTAGGTGCCCAGTTTTTATTTTAGTGGTGGAGAATTCACTTCATGAGTCACACAATGATAGTTGGATAAATGTATTTATGTGGCTCTAGGTATACATTTGAAGTTCATATGTTTGAATTTTTATTTTGACCTCCATAAATTAGTGTTTTCAAGGTAACATAGGCAGAAAACGCGTAGTTTATGTTCAGGAATTTGACATTATTATCCAAACTGCTCTTTTTTTTTTTTTCTAATTTTTTTTTAAATTATCTTTATTGGTACATTAAATATACACATCATGATTGCACTCCATAATGGGGATTTGTACCAGTATAAGACACAATTTAATTCTCATTTTTTCCCATAGCCCCACCCACCCTACCACCCCCCATATATATAAAATTTGTTTCCTTACTTTTTTGTAACAAACTACTCTTTTTTTTAAATGAAATATGCCTAAAAATTTTAGTGTACTTTCTTTCATTGCTCATTTTACAAGTAAAAGTCTCCCTAGATATTTTACACTTATAACAACTTGTATATGATTTAGAATAATTTTTTTTCTCATCTGAAACAACTCAGGTCGAATATTAATTTGGTTCTTAATTATGCGACATTTAAGCATTTCTTTAAACAGCACTTACTTAACTTTGTTTTCTTTTTAAATTATATTATTTTATTCCAGGGACTCCAAAGCATAAAAATAGGCAGGTCTATCAGGTCAGTTAGAAATGGATCAAAAAATATTAAAATATCCGGCAACTCTTCACCCAGCAAAACCACATTTAGCCCTCCCCAGGTTTGCTCTCATTAAGCAGGAAGGAGTTGCTCTCCACGTAATCTAACAGGGAATGCTCGGAGCAGACAGGTGCAAATTGCAAGCTGTTTCACTTTGGCTGTTATCCCTTAAATCGACAAAGTAATAGGCTGAAAGAACAAAAATGTTCCAGCTCAAGCCGCATAAATGAAAGTCTAAACAGGGACACACCAGCTGGCTCGAAGAATTCACTGCAGCGAGTACTAAATATTACCTCTGCGCCACTTGCCAAGGAAAGAGGCTCCAGCGACACCCCCTCTTTTATTACTGACACGATGCACCTTCAGAATCCTGTTCTTCTATATTATGAAGGCGACAGTGTGGCCAAGGTGGATGTGAAGAGAAGCCAACATACCTGTTCCTGTTTGCCATCATTACACTCCTCCGAGCGATTCAGGCATGATTAGCTTCCTGGAGCTGGGCCAGATTGACAGTATTTCTGTCCATGTCTTTTTTTGGCTGATCCAAGCAAAGCCCCAGAGCAGTAAAACACCGAAATGATCACCACCACCCCAGCCCTCCCAACAAGATGAATCTGCTGAGCTAGTCTGCCGAGAAAACAGTTGTTCATATTAGGAACACCTAATTTCATTTCGCAGGAGAGATGTGCCATGCCAGAGTGTGTAGGAATCTAAGGTCTGTGTTTCAAAAGAGGGACTCTTACTCTGTCACGCTGGAGTTGCTGCTCTTCCTGACTTCCCAGCATACACTGGAACTATTGTCTGTGAGCAACAACTTTAACTTGAGCTCTGCGGCCGCTGACTAGGTCTGAGTATGTGACCTGCCTGTGCAGATAAGAGTAGGGAGACAACTCGAGCTGGCCTTGTTTACAGCTGGACAAAAGAAAACATCAAGACACAAATGAGGACTGACGGTTTCACGAAGCACAATCGGTTGATCCCAGATGCAATCTGACTGCCCTGAACTGAGCGATGATCCGTACAGTATGCAGAATTCACTCCCGCGCTGGTCTGTGCCCACCAGCCTTGCAGAGACTCCCCTTCGCCCCTCAGCCATGGCTTTGAGTGCAACCGGAGCTGAACAGCAGCGCCGTGGGACCCGATTCCTTCTGACAACAATCACATTCTTTTAAAAACTTCATGGGTTTTGGTTGTCACTGGTTATAAATGAGTTTGTTGTTGCTCGTGTTTGCTACTCTCTCATAGATTTCCTTTCAGCTTGAGAGTGTCTGTATCAAAAGATATTTGTTGTTTTTAATGAAAAGGAAAACATTGGAAACACTGTTGATTTTTTAAAATTTCAAGCATTTTTGTTCCTTTTTCTCTGTTTAAATCACAAAGTATTGCTTTCTTCCATATTATACAATACATTTAATAGGATGAGCTTTCCAAATTTGTTAAAAAGCTGATTTTTCACAAATTAAGCACAAACTGTAAAGAAATGTATTATATCTTTCCAATATACAAGACAAATAAGTTTTAGAGATATGAGATACAATAGCGTGTTTACAATTACCCTGACAGTGTGTCCACTTAAAAATTTAAGAAGGTAGATCTCATGCTGTTTGTTCATGTGACAATAAAATAGCTTAAAATATGTTATGAGAAACCACTCACTGATTTGATTTAAAGAGTTACTTTGCATTATTATATTTACTAAATAGAAACATGAAGGAGAAAAGCCACAGGGCATATCCACAGTAGATTTAGTTCAGATTTCTAGATCTTTTCCTTATCTTCAAAACTGAATACATATCAGTGAGAAGCAGGAAGACACTAGTGACTAAATTTTGTTTTTTGTAAAAATTTAATTTCTACAATATGGTGTAGGCTATTTAATAAGTTAATGTAAACTTATTACATTAAGATGATACCATTTAATAAATGCAGTAACAGCTGGTAATAAATAAAATGATGTAAAATATGAGCAAAGGATTAATATCTGTGAGCAAGAGATAAAGTCTCATCAGGAAAGAAGGAATGTAAATTGAGGAGGGGTGGAGGAAAATCCAATTTACACTGCTTAAAGGTGCACATATGTAAAAGAGAGAAAAGAGTGAGCAAATGGGTGAAGAAGTTAGAAATCGCTCCTAATTTCCTCTTGAAATGTGTTAGCAGTAAAGAAATGACAGGATACAAACCATCACTGGTAATCATTTGAAAGGACCCATCTCTGGTGTGTACAATCGGACTTTGCATTCCTTTAAAATATATGAACTTGTGAAAATATCTTTGAGACCTTTATAACATAGAGAGCAAGTGCATAATTTCATTTGAAGTCCTTAGTAAGGAAATGAGGTCTATTAATAGCCACATCCATCTATTTAAGAGCGTGTTTAACTCGGTCTGAAAGGGCTGAAGTGCCAAAATTACTGAACCATGTCAAGAAAACTAATATCTGCTGTTACCTCAGATGAAGGTTGTGAAATCAACAGTCACACTTCAAACTCTTTCTTAATAAAATGCCGGAACATTTAGGGCAGATGTGGCCTACTGTTTTTATGAGTGTCAAGTTTTGCACAAATGTGTTCTATATTGTTTGTGTTAAAATTCAGGAATTGTTTCTATGTATGTACATTTTTTTAGATTTTACATATTAATAGATGAGTTTCTAAGCAATCTTTAGAGCTTTGTATGAGATTGTGAGGAAACTTCCTGGCTGTTATTTATACCTTCCACACAGAGTTATTCTGAGAAATGCACCATTCTGCTTCAGCTAGGGATGTAAAGTGAAATAAGAGAATTTCTGGATTTCTTGGCCAAAGGTAAAAATCCTCTATATTTTAAAAATCATCAAACTTTTCTTGCAAATGGGATTTCCTATGTTTTTTCTTTAAAGGAAAATCTTGAACTGTTAGTTGGTTTTATTGTTATAATTTTTACCGACCCATTCAGGTAGGTCTCATATCTCTATCTTTTAAAAATAGTCAGAAAACTCTTGAATGTATTCTTCAGTTTTATTGATAATGATATGAAATCATTGCTTAATGTGTTGTGCACTAAATATTTAGTTTGTTTCAAGGAAGAGATTGCCTGAAACATAGGCCTCACACTCTGATTGGCATCATGATATATTTGTTAATTTTTAACTGGTTTTATGATATTTTCCTGTCTGTGAATTATAATATTTTGATTTAATTGCTTTATGTTATCAGAGAAATAAAATAATTTTTTAATGAAGTTAATTTTATTGTAAGCATTCAGTTAAAAATGTGGATATTAAAAACTTCAGGCAAGCCTTTAGAATGTACAGGCATTTTGTTGTGAATCCAGTCATCAAAAACATCAGTAAATGAGTTGTCTGACCAGAAGCTCTTCTATATATAACATGTGGCTTGCTGACTTCATGATGTTTTGTTTTTGGTTAACATAAATTTTCTAATTCAATTTGAGTCTGGGCATTTCTACTACAGATAGTTTTTTTAAAACTCTGACAGGTAACAAGTATTCATTTGGAACTCACAGGAGCCTAGGCACTCTAATAATATTTCTGGTTATTCATTTTCACTTGAAACATTTATTATGCATTCTAATATTAATGAGCTTTTCAGTCATGTAACGAATCCTGGTTTTCTATAGTGTGGCACCTTATGAAATCTTTGTGAGTCCCACAAAGTCTGACTCTCCTGACATTTCACACTATTTTGTCTATTACTGGAATTTAAGAAGATTGGATCATATATATCTCTGTTGAGTTTAAATAAATAAACTTCACATACTGGACCGTAACAGTTTGAAGCAAGTATGGACACAGCAAAGAACAAAAACACAACACACACAATTTTTCTGCAAGAGAATTCTGTTTTACCAAAATGAAATGGATTTGCTGCACAGCCTGAACGAATGCAAATTGACCAATGCAAATTTGTCAGTGCAAGTTTTCCAGTGTTCTTAATTTGTTGAGGTTCTTTGTATTAATTAAAAATGATAAAACAAAGTATTTTAATGTGACCTTCATTTGGCATTTGTATTAACTTTTCTTATCCTATTTTATTTAATTCTTCCACTTCTGATGTTCAATTAGTGTTTGACCCCTTTAGGAGAGATGTAAATTAAATGACATTTCAATGCCATTCCATATTTAAAATACTGTGTTAGTTGTGGATCATAAATGATGATCTTCATTCTTGAGCTAATTTATTCATTTAACAATTTCCCTCCAGAAGTTTCAGCAGAAGGCTCAGAAGCAAACTAAGCAGAAGAAATCCAAGTCGGCTGAATTTCTGATGGGTGAGCCTTGCTTGATGAGTTATTGCTCATAATTTGTGTAAGGATTAATTAACTAATTACAGACAAATGGCTGTGGGCGAAATTTTGCTCTTGCTTGTCAGGGTGCAATTTGTAATTATTTTAATCATTTATTCTTTTTTTTTAAGAGTTAATTTTAACCTAATTCTGTTTTGGTGACATTTGAGGACGATACACTTGAGTCTTTCTGCACAGGAATTACTGGAAGGAATTTTCTGCTTGTCATTGGAATCTATTTTGCTATAGTGTGATCTTCTGACCTCCTTGTTTTGCTCTAGTTAAAGAAGATAGAGAAGCTACAGAAGGCTTTGGAAATCCAGCTTTTAACATGAGCAACCCAGACCT
This sequence comes from Petromus typicus, assembly GCA_004026965.1. Taxonomy (NCBI): domain Eukaryota; kingdom Metazoa; phylum Chordata; class Mammalia; order Rodentia; family Petromuridae; genus Petromus; species Petromus typicus. Next base: position 32,209 of record PVIR01003379.1, on the reverse strand, counting down.
CTCAGCACATCAGACTTCAGAAGAGAAAATTATTAGACATGACACGCTGGATCGCACCCTTACAGCTCACCAACAAAAATTCAGGCTGCCAGTCTCCGCAGAGCCAAAAGGTGTGACTTCAGTTTTGATTATGTTCATACTCAGTGACAGTTGTTGCCTTGCTGATCTAACCTGGGCACCCTGGAACAGGCACTGTGCATTCCATTCCAGGTGTCTGCACAGGCTTCCTGGAGAGGTTTTGGATGGAGCTCAGTGGGAATACCTTAGGATCTCCTTTAGCATTGGTATGCAAGGCATAATCCCACATTTGAAGGTTGCTGAGCAGTGAGCCACCCTTGCTTTGGAAGACTGAGATGGAATGGTCAATCTGTCAGGATGTTAACACTTTGGACTCAGGCTCAGACAGGGAATTAAAGGTCAAGCTGCCATTTAAAGGATGCCACTTAGCTAACGTATTTGTAGATTCCACCTACACTTTTGGGCTTCACACTCTGATGCTGTCCTCCTTCAGAAGAAGCCATGTCTTTCTATGGGTTACACACCCTTGCATGAGCATATAAAGAGATGTAGAAGGCATATATTAACATTTAGAATTTCTCTGCAAAAATCTCCCTGGAAGAAATAGCTCCATGGACTTTTTGGCCGAGGAATATCTCCAGTAGGAAGGATGCTTCCTGAGCAGGGGATGCGCATGGCATCTGGTGAATACATGATGGCTGCCTCCTCCTCTGGAGAGTTGCAGGTTTTTTAAGCTCTGACTTTTTGCTGCCCAGAAGCAAAGAATACTTCTACACTAATAAAAAGGAGTCATTAAAACTTGCTGTCCTTGCTTTTATCTTCATCACTGAAGAAGACGAAAGACATCTGAATTTAATGACCAGATAGCTTTTTGAGATGGAACTGTCCGAAGTAATGAAGCATGAGCTGGCACAGATGTGTTCTCTGCTGGTCCCACTTAGCAGCCACATCATGATTTCCACCTGTACAGAACCGGCAGCTCAGATCCCTGTGGGTTGTGATGGTGTACAGAGCATTTAGTGTGTAATTTTTAATTTCTAAGGCTCAAGGGAAATCCTACCAGCCTGTGGATTTCTGCATTCCACATTGTATCATATCTGTTTGAACTCCATACTTCTTTGGAATGCTATGTTGGGCTACAAATTCAGTGAATATAATATAAGCTGCAATGACAGTGGTTAGATCTTACTATTTTTTCCCTCCTCATGATCCCTGTACCTTGTTCTCATCTGCCTGCCTCATTATGAGGCAGGCAGATGAGATGCCTGACATTGTTTCCATGTCTTAATGCCTGAGAAGGAAGAAGATACGTACATGCAGGTAGTCAGACATGTTTTTTTTATTCCTATCACTTTTGCTAGCAACTTGTCAGAGGCAGCTGTTAAGAGAGGGTGAGAACCATTGTCTTTGTCTGGGAGCCAAATTTCAAGCAGACAGTTGACAGCTTTGTTATTAAAGAAGAAGAGAATGTATATAAGACACAGCAGTAGACACTGCTTCAGGTACATTGGATTATTATCCACATTTTATGGACGAGGGAAAACGATTTGGTTCAGGTAAGGCAGACAATGAAGACTAGCCCAAGAGATTTAAACCACAGTTTGACTCTGTGGCCTATATTTTGTGTTGGTCAAAGTTTTTCAGTAGCTAAAGGGAAAGGACATCGGGAAAGAGAATTGACATAACATCTGTTGTGGTTGTCTGACATGTTCAGGATAAACTCCAGAGCTGGGTTGGATCTAAGGTCAGCAAACATGTGGACTGGCATGAAGGGTGCTGAAGGCATGAACGACTGCTCCAGCACAGGCAGAGTGTTACGGTCCCTTGGCAATCAGCTGACATCTTAGCCACGTTGATTCTGAGGACAAATTTCTGGTGTCTCAGCTCAAGAGCTGTTTTTAGATTTTTAGTTCCTGTATGACTAGTCAGCTTTCGGTCACTGTAACACATATGTGTGGTAATCAACTTAATAGGAGGAAAGGGCTTTTTTAGTTTTGTTTTTGTTTATGGTTTCAGTTCATGGACTTTTGGCCTTGCTGCTCTGGCTCTGTGGTCACAGAGGATATGATGATGGAGGTGTGTGGTGAAAAAGATTTGTGGAGTTCATGGCAGCCAGGAAACAAAGGCAACAGGAAAGGCCCCTGTTCCCTGCGCCCCCTGCCAGGGCACTGCCACCTCCCAGTAACCTCCCTTCCTCTCACGAGGGCTTATTCCTGAGGGTTTCTCCAGGTCCTGGTAGTGTTGTAGGCGGATGATGAAGCCTTAATGCATGGGCCTGTGGAGGACACTTCAGATCCCAAGGACAGCAATCCCTGAAAGGAAAACCGCTTCCTGTTGCGGTAGGGTATTTTACAGTGAGATTCCAAGGAGAGACATATGTCCCTGGCCCAAGGAAAGATGGAGCAGGCCTTCACAATGTATGTGCTGCAGAAGCGGTCAGATTTCTTGACTCATATTCTTATTATCTGGAAGCATGAGAGATTGAGAAGCCTTGTGAAAACCTTAAAGCTGTAAATCTTAAAACATGCTCAAAGCTAGCACATCACTTGATGTCTTCGCTGTTTTAAGCTCAGTGAAGTAAGGTATGGAGAATAATGACACTTATGGTACATTAGGTGTTCGGGATGTTTTAAGGTGGAAGTATATATTAGTGGCAAGCACTGTCTAATAGAAATATAATCTGCGCCACATATATAATTTAAATATTTTAATAGATACCTTAACAAAATTAAAAAGAAACAAGTGAATTAGTTTTAATAATATATTTTATTAAAGCAATATATATAGAATATTGTCATTTCAGCTTATAATCAATATAAACATAGAGAAATTTAATGATTTTTTGTACATTGTTTAAAATCAATTGTGTATATTATTATAAACCTCAGTGCAAGCCAACTGTGTTTCGAGCTCTGTAGGAATTCTCTGTGGGATTAGTCCCTTTGTCTGAGAGATAACTCAGACTTAGAAGACAGTGATTTTCCTGATGAATGAGAGCTCTAATTCTGGAAGATAGAGAGAAGCAAAGAGAAAGAGTCTTCGGTGAAATCGTGGAGGAAGTAGTTATCATCCTTACAAATCCCGACAGAGATGGCCATAAGAACGGGTTCTTCTGTCTCTACCTGGCACATAGCTAATTGTGAGAAGTGTTTATTTGATTGATCTTGAGCCCCCTAGTTTACCCTCCTGGAGAGCCTCAAACATTGAAATTACAAATGAGATGTGCAATTCTATGTTCTATAAATAAGAAGGACTACTTTAAGCATGTGAACTTAGAAAATGCTACATATTCTAGAACACAGTATTTCCTGTTAATACAACTTAAAATGATCATACTGTCTGCTAATATGATTACTTAGACAAACTAGAACAGTTACATCTTTTCTCCAAGGTACTTTTACAATTAACACAAATCTTATTCTTATAAATAAATATCACATTTCCCCCTTTAAGATGCTTTCTAAAGGAAAAGATTGCAAGCACTGGAAAAATCCCAATACTACTTTACCCAAATTATCTCCAGGAATGTAAAATTATTAGATAAATAGCAATTTAATTTATGAAGAAAAAGATCTATGAGAGAGGTTTCTTCAAAACAACTTATAGATAAAAACAGATTTCAAATTAAAGATGGCCTAAGTTCCTAAGTAGGGCATGGTAGTAATTTAACTATATGTCAATCTTTAGAAATAGGCAAAGTGGGCAGGTGTGGAGTAGAGTTTGTGACTTAGGACTAATTAGGAGACCTTCATGTGCCCTGGGGTCCTGTGCTCTCCACGTGGCTTTCCTTAAGAGCTTATTCTTCTGTGAATCCCAGAGAAAATGGCAAGGTGCTGTGGAGCCGGCACTGTAAGTGTCACTCACTTTTGCATGATGTGAATAGAGAGGCAAAGAGAACGAGAGAATAGAATTCTGTCTTTCTTTCTGCTGTTGCCCAGGCTCCTTTGCACCTGCTCTGTTTTGCATTCCATACTTCCAAGGAAAGGATGGCAGCTCAGCTTCATACCCTGGTAGGCTATTGGCAGAAAGCATTACACCACACACTGTAGTGAATCCCCAGAGCAGGGCACACGTGTGCAGCTTGAGTGCTCCTTTGCAGCTTCAGTCTGCCTAGGACCTGCACTTCCTGATTGGAGTTATCTCACTGCCAGTGATGCTTTGGCCTAGTGACTGCTATTTTTACAAGAAAGGCAAGCTCAGAATTATAGCAGTTGAAAAGGAATGGGGCAGAGAAACCAGAGCTTCTCAGCTTGAGAGAGAGAGAGAAAGAGAGAGAGAGAGATAGTGAGAGAGAGAGAGGGAGAAGAGTTGGCAGAAGTTCCTACGCTAATAGTCCTGAGGGCTAGGTAGGTAGAAAGGGGATCTCTAATATTATGAATATATAGCATGGTGGCACTTAAAAGACATTTAATGCATAAGTTCTAAATGGTAATAAAAGGTAATCTGGGTCGAGGGTGGGAAGGGATCATCAAATGATATTAGACAAGAAGAAATAGAAATAAGTACAGAAGTGAACATGACAGTTAAGCCAGTAGTGAGTTATATAATTGCATGTAGTTGGATTTTTCCTTTCTTTCTTTTTTCTTTTCTTTTTTTTTTTTTTTTTTTGAGACAGGGTCTCACTTTGTAGTTCAGGCTGGCCCTGAGCTCAGCGTCAAACTCACATCACTGCAATCCTCCTGCCTCTGCCTCCCGAGTGCTGGGATTACAGACCTGAGCCACCACGCCCGGCACTGTGGTGTGTGGTGCTGATTGCTGCTGGGCGTGAGTCTCCACACCCAGTATTGTTATGTGGTGACCGACGATCAAACCTTGGCCCTTGGGCTTGCAAGACAGGTGCCGGAACCACTGAGCTAAATCCCCAGCCCTGGATTTTTCCTTTCAAATCTTAACTTTCACTGAGGCTAAGAATGACAGAAGATGGAAAATGAAGACGATCGATCACTTTTGTCCATATTATGTAAGGGAGCACAGCTGCGGTTATTCATAGAAGTGGATTTGAGGACTTTGGGGGATCTGTCTCCCTCCTCGTGTCCTCCTGAGGTCGGAGGATGACAGTTGTTTCTGTGCTTCCTTGGTGGGCATAACAGGTAGCTTCTCCCAGCGATGGAGACTGGCTGTTAGGGTTCCTGTGTGGGCAGCAATCACTTAGAATTTCCTAGTGATATGCTACAGAGATGATTTCCAGTTAAACAGAAAGATTTTGCAAACTTGGAGAATTGATGGTGCACATGGGCAGAAACCACGTGCTTGCAGTGTCGGAAGCTGGAAGCACAGCGACTGTCTCACAGCAGGAGCAGTTTGGCTATTGTGCAGCTGTTGCTGCTCTAATGAGGGATTATCAGGTTCCTTCCATCCTTGCTTCTATTAATCAAAATTTGGAGCCTTAAGGAAGAGCTGCTGGCCTGCGTCATAACTTTATCACGGGCGGGGGTGGGGGTGGGGGTGTGTAGACTGAAGCCAGAAACCTAGGAGTTACTGGTCTATTCAGACTATGTGCAGTGGGATTAGGAAACTATGATGCTTTTAGTGAGGGGAAATTAATTCAAGGAAGCAAAGACAAACCAAGTAAAAATTTGATAAAATATACCCTGTAGTTCATATATCTTGTATTACTTACTGACCATATCCAATTTTGAGTGTAAATACAACTTAAATGAAAATGGCAGTAGTGTGGGCATGATTATCTGGCCATAAAATAAATTTTGTGTTATTTTTACTTAGACATATGTCTGACACTATCATTTCCTTAGGTACCTGCTTCTTTCTTCTCATTCACTGAAGAGAATGCTTACTGCACATTTTCTGCTTTCTAGGCATTGAGCCAGGTCTGAGAAAGATAGACATAAACAAAGTAGACATAAAAGATCTCTGTGCTCCCAAAACATATTTCCAGAGCAGTCACATTGAGAGCAACTTTAGAATTAAAAATTGATTACCTCAGATTGATCTGGCCCTCTCAAAAATAATATTTTAAAATATTGAACAGTTACCACTATTTTATAAATAATATTTCTTGGATTGAGTGAACTATTGGAAAGGTAAAAAGAAAGTATGTATGTGTGTGCAGGTAGCATAATGCAGGTTGTGTCCCTAATCTCAAACTAAAAATTGTGATGTGCTCCAAATCTGACACCATTTTCCCACTGATATGATGCTGCTAGTGGAAAACGTCACATGGTGGATTGCAGTTCAGCACAGGTGCAGTAGAAACAGTCCATGGAATAGCTGTCAGGCCGTGTGTATAAGGCACAGAGGGAGCACAAGTGAATGTCATGTCTGCGATTAGGGTCCATCTTCAAGATACGTCACTAAGCACATGCGAGTAATACAACATTTGAAAAAATGCAAAATCTGAAACATTTATGGTACCAAGTATTTTGGGCAAGGGATATTAAAGTAAAGTAAGTGTAATTCCAAGGAGTTGGGAGTGTAGTTCAGCGGCAGTGTCTGCTTTGCAAGCACAAGGTCCTAAGTTCGATCCCTGATACCACACACATACAGCAAAGTGAAAAGCAGTTTCAGTTTGGTTAAACTAAGCTCTGCACAGCCAAGGACTGAACATGTATGAGGCTTTGTGGATTGAAGTGGTCAGTTATACGCATATATTTCCAGTGAAAAACTGGGAAAGAAATGTGAATTTTCTGATACATCAGTGACCTGGACAGAATCTTAGCTGTTGGACAGAAAATATCTTTTAAAAATATTGCATGAAATTTTCAAAAGTACTTGTGAAAACCCAAAGAAGTCCCATGATTTTGGAGAAATCCTATGTTAAACTTCCTCTTTTTCAACATTTAACTTGTTGTTTTGCTGCATTTTCTTCCTAAGAAAGACTGAATCCTTCTGAGAGAGGATTTCTAAGGAAAGAGACAGGGGCAGAAGCTTGATTGCATATCCACATCCCAGTTGCAGAGAGGAAAGGTTTCTTCATCCAGTTCAGTGCTCACCAGTCATGTTTTCCTGTGATGTAATCCTCAGGCATTTACTTCTGCGTTTTAGGAAGGGGGCCTTAGAGTAAAAACGGAGGTCTGTCTCAGTTGTTGGAGGCCTCAGCACCCTCCCTGTTCATCTGAGTCACATGGATGAAGGCCTGAGGTGGAAGGTGTGAGCTGAGTGTAGCCTTCCCATGGCATTGCTGCTGGGCTGTGGGGGGAGACAGAGGCTGGGTCCGACAGGACCGAGAACAAACCAGAGAGTGTGGTGGGGCCTGTGGTGGGAAGGACCCTGCAGAATCGATGCTGGAGGCTGCTGCCACTCTGGGAGGAGCCCAAGCAGAACCTCTGGAGTTGACACAAAGTGGTTTCCATGTGGCTTTGTGGAAAAGAGATGCGACTGCTGGTCTCATGATGGGTGTGCAGTCACCTGTTTTTTGAAGAACATTATTGTGAGCATAGAATTTTTGTCACTACCAGCCACACAGAAGTCCACACAGCAGAGAAGGACAATGGCAGAGCTGCAAGGAAGCTGGTGGGGCTCGTGGGTAAGACGCTTCCAGAAGGGGTGTGTGAGGTTAGCGTTGCTAGTAGGAGATCCAGGTTGGTCGCATGTGGCTTAGGGAACCTTGGGCACGGTTTGGAACTGTGACTCAGACTGTGTCTTCATATTGCTGTGGCCATTAGAAGTATATATGTACAAATATTTGTGTTAAAAATAGTTTATAAGGACATGTGCTATGTGAATAGTTCAAATAGTCTGAGAAAATATTTGAAGAGAACTGTTTTTCTCCATTGTGTACACAGTCTAGGTTATTTAAAAAGTGATATTGTATAAAAATGTTTACATTGTTTTCATTTAAAGCTGTTTTTCCCTTAAGATGGAAAACAGGTGTTATATAAAATTTGTAGAATATTTTAAAAATATTTTTTTGCTCCAGGACATGCCAACAATTATTATTAAGAAGAAAATATATAAGAAAATCATTTGCTTTACGTTTATTGAACTGACCTGGATTTGTGTCTTTAGATACCATTTGGCTCCTAAGTGATTTTAATGTCTTCCATCGATTTGGAAGTCTAAAAATAAGCACTTGAGAAAGCATTCTTACTACTGAAATATAGAAATGGATAGTAATGTGCAAACTACATTTTATGTAGATATTGTGTAAAATATTTGGCCACTTTATACAAATAATTTTACTTCTTTTTAAAATTTTTAAAGGAACAACAGGGTACTAGAACAATGTGATGTTGGGGAAAGGAATATTTTAATCAGATACTTGAGTGAGGGAAATGCCCACAGAAAATCAAAACCCTGATTTTATTTTCTTCTCAGAAGGAATTACCTATCTTCAGATAATCAGACATACTTACCCAGGAAACCAGAAGTTCTGTTTGATGTATCTTTTTCTGTTTCCACCAGTGTTAAAATTGAAGACACTGGTAATACTGGAGCAATTTTTAAGCATTACTTTTATAACTTTTGACTTTGTGATAGTGACACTTCCAATATATGCTTTTGGAAAATGATACTTCATGTAATCTGTTGTATGTAGTTGTTCAAAGAAAATCTATGAGGGTCAGTGGAATATTCAAGGATATATAATCTGTGCATTTTAACCAGCTCCTGGATCTGTATGCCAGTCAAATCTGTGTATGTGTAGACTAAACTATGAACACGATCATCAATGTGATGGTGAAAAGATGCTTATGAATTTTGGAGTTGTGGAAATGCTCAAGCCACAGAGCACAAAGAGGTCCATTGAGTTCCTAATGCAAGCCCAGCTATGCCATGAAAGGAAGAGGAAAAATTCCATTTCTGAAACATGAGTGATGCAGGAGTGAGTGTATTAGCTGTTGGACAGGAAAATGAATTGTTTACTTACATCCTTTTAAATACTTGGTGAACTTTTAAAAAAGATGTCTTTGTTATTACAACAAGAAGTTTCATTGTTTCACTCAAATTTCATAATAATTTCAGTCTTCATTAGGTCACCGTTTTAACTGGAGTTAGATAGTTACATTTTTGATTTTTTTTGAGACAGAGTCTTGCTTTTGCAGTTCAGGCTGGCCCTGAGCTCAGCCTTGAACTCACAGCAATCCTCCTGCCTCTGCCTCCCGAGTGCTGGGATGACAGGACTGAGATACCACACCCGGCACTGTGGTATGTGATTCTGATTGCTGATGGGCATGAGTGTCCATGCCCAGCATTGTTGTATGTGGTTACCAGGGATCGAACCTGGGCCCTTGTACCTGTAAGGCAGGCACCGGAACCCCTGAGCTAAATCCCCAGGCTGATAGTTACATTTTTTAAAAGAAAAATTTACTGGAAAAAAAATTTTTTTTTTTTTTTTTAGGTTTTTTGAGACAGGGTCTCGCTTTTGTGGTTCAGGCTGGCCCTGAGCTCAGCCTCAAACTCGCATCACAATCCTCCTGCCTCTGCCTCCCGAGTGCTGGGATTACAGGCGTGAGCCACCACGCCCGCCCGGCACTGTGGTATGTGGTACTGGTTGCTGCTGGGTGTGGGTCTCCACACCCAGTATTGGTATGTGGTTACCGGGGAATCGAACCCAGGCCCTTGCACCTGCAAGACAGGCGCCGGAACCACTGAGCTAACTCCCCGGCCCACTAGAAAAAATTTTTATGATGTTAGTATTTTATGCTTTTACTACAAATTAGTCTTAAATCTCTAAATAATTATACTTAAGGTTTATTTTGGATAGTTTCTGTGTTTTATTAAAATTTTAACAGAAAATAAGATTTTCTTTAACATCTATCACATTAATTGAGCAAAAGCCCTATAAAAATAGGGCTTCTAGAATCATTTGCTTCAGGAGATGAAAAGTTCGCCCACAGAAAGTAAAATTACACTAAGATACCATCTTACCCCAGAGAGAATGGAAAACATCAAAAAATCTGACAATAACAAATGTTGGTAGGACATGAGGGAAAAGAAACTTTACTACATTATTGTATAAATTAGTATAACTACAATGGAAATTAGTGTGGAGAATCCCCAAAAAACTAAAATAAATTACATCTGACCAGCTATTTCCTTTCTTGGATCCTCCCCAAAACATTACAGGATCCATTCATACTCATGTATATGGTAGCACAATTTATAATAGCTGGATCTTGGAAACAATGTATATATACATCAACAGATGAATGGATAGAGAAAATGCGGTATTTATATAGAATGGAATGCTGTGCTGCCATAAAGATAAATTTCGTGCATTTGTAGGTAAATGGATGCAGCTTGAGAACGTGATGTTAAGTGAAATGAGTCAGACATGGCAGCTCATGTTTTGCAGTTTCTCTTATTTGAGAAAATATATACTTGTCTACATATAATATGTAGATACAAGTGAAATGCAAAGCAGAAGAGAAATAAATAGGAAGTAAAGAAGTTCAAACGTTTCCAAATTGTATATTCAATTGTTTTAAAAACATTTCAATATATATGTTAACATATTTCATTTATATAAGAAGTTTTAGTTGATAAGAAAGTTTATGTTATTTTCTGTTTTTTAAAGAATCTTTTTGTTTTACGTCTCATATTGAGTAACTGCTTTGGAGATAAAGATACACAGTGTGATAACTTATTTGGTTATGGAAATTTTTTTTATAAAGTAAAGAGAAAAATATTTGGTCATAGTTATCAGATTTTTCAGAGATAGGTTATTAATTTTTCTATACAAAATCTAGTTATGATCATATTAGTTGCATACTGAAGCAGATTTCTGCAAGATAAAAGCACTGCTGCTGGAATGAACCCTCAGGTGTAGCACATCAGTACCACCAATCCTAGGTCCACAGAGAGTAGAGAGTTGATAAATGAAGGAAGGTGTAGTCTGAAGCTTCAGGGACAAGACTGATATCTAAGTCAGGTACTTTGGGTATTTGAAAGGTGACATCCCAGATTGTACATAAATTTATTTATGTGCGAGATAATGTTGTCAAGCTTGAAATGAAAGCCAATAAAGAATTAATTTTTAAAAACCCCTATTTTGTTTGATAAGGTTTTAGGAGGCCTTTTAAATAGGAGGGAAGAAATCAATGTATTTGTTTTTACCCTCTGAATTACCATAATTTCTATGAGCTGGAAATATGTTCCTGTTTACAAGTTGGAAACTTTGGGACGTGCTTCCTTCCACTGTTGGAGGATTCTAGGTCCAGCAGAGCACGGGTTGTCTTCATGCCCCGGGGGGACTGCACGGTAAAGCCCCGCAGCAATTATGCACTCAATAGCACTCCAGTGGTTTGCCAGTTAGAGTGCTTAGCAATTTACCAGGAGGGAGGGCCTTAGGGGGAGAAGGAATATGGCTCAATTAATTAGGACTTGTTAGCAAACTCCAACTATTACCGTATTTAGATTTTCAAACCACTGATATATCAAATACCCACAAGATTTGGAAAGGAAGTAATAGGCAGTTAAGAAAGCTAATTTATCCAGCATGGTATTGTGTTAGCAGCAGACAAACTTTTGTAGATTAGCCTTTCTACAGTGGAGAAGTAAGAAATGGAATTGGATTTCTGTCTTTGATTTGCTGTTTTTAACTCTCTTATCTTTCATTTGTTTCTGGGTAAGATTAATAATCCTTGTGGTCACCTAAAGATTCATATGAAAGTTGAATATTAATGAACTAATTACAGAAGATTATCTGGAATTACGTATTTTGGGATTTTATTTGTTCTTCATATGTTCAAAGTAGCTGTTATTTGTAGTTAGAAAAGTCAGTGGTTCATAATTAACTGGTGGTTTGTCAAGATATTACTGAAATAATATTTTTGCTATTGTAAAAGCTTTTCAGTTATAGCTGTAGTGTTTCATGATGCAAAATCACATTGTCTTCAAATAGTAATTACACAATGTTTACATAATTACATAACTTTAGGCCGCATTTCCTCTTTGTTCTAGTACGATTGTCTGATTTCCACATTTGTACTTTATATATTTATATAACCCGTGTTGCCCCATGGTCATATTTAAACTTTGTAGTAGCATTTTCAAACTGGGAAACTCTTATGCTTTCTAAATTTTTAAAATTCAAAAGATCAACTTCAGTTTTAGTTTTCTAGACTTCATTCCTTTAAAAGGAATTTGGGAGGATGTCTTATTTTGTAAAATGTTAGTGTATGCTGCAATTGTAGACTATACATTTTTGAGTTAATTATTAGTTCGTATGCAGAGCCTTGTGTTTACTTAATTTATAGCATATTATGGGAAATGTGATACTTGTTGATATGAAGTTGAGCTGAATCAGGTAGATATACAGGAAAAAGGTAAGGACAGAAGCAATGGATGCATTTAGTTTTTCTACCTCGTCAGCTAATACAGTTGATTTGAGAGGAAGTGATTGTGCGGTTGAGTCAAGGCATGTCAGCGATTTGCACTGAGCTTCCTCTGCTGGGCAATTTCATTCTCACTCTCACAGCCCCAAGAAACTGCATAGGTGCACACTGGAGGCTTCCTGACCAACGTTCATGTGTGGTGTAATTTAAGAAAAAGCCCTAATTATGTTCTGTGCTGCTCTGAGTTAAATGATAGGAAATCCTGATATGTGTAGAAGGACAAGATGCAAGAGTGTTTTTCTCCCTCAGTTTAGAAAAAAATAGCATGAGAAATGTATCAGTCAATGCTAATTTGAAACACTGCGCAGCTAATGGTAGGAAGTTGGAAGCAGATTAGAGTATGAAGAGTAGTGACAGGAATGATTCACTGATTTATTAATTTATGCATCACTTCTGATTGCTCAGTGTAGAGCTGTAATTCATACATATGCATATGTACTTGCCATATTATTCATCTGAACATCACAAAGAGTTAAAATCAGCTAGATTTAAACCTATTGTATTTGTATTGCTACATGCCCTACTTTGAATTTCTCAGTGGGTCTGTTCATTTTCCTGTGAGATGATTTTGGATATATCTAAAAGCATACTCTGAATGATTAGGGTACTTTTAAGAATTTGTCCTATTAGCAGTCTAGCTTCTGGTAATATACCCCCTATGCTAAAACCATCCATTTTTATTAAACCAACATTACTCAATACACTATGAGCAAAGGAAGCTAGTTTTAAAATAGAGTGAGTCTATTGGTCTCAGATTTTGTAGCCACATCCATGAGATTTATCATCCTCAATTTTGCCTGTTAGGTCTAAATTATTGGCTTCTCAGGGTAAGATATGCCAATGCAAAGGAAGTAGGCACATTTGTACTTTAGTATTTCACATAAGTTCTTATTTGATTCATAGACTGGTTTATGTTGTGGCAAGCGATTGGCAAAATAGCAAGTTAAAAGTAATAAATAGTAAGCACTATTTTTTACCTTTATCGTCTTAATTGTCTTAAAAGCATTCATGGCTTAATCACAAGTGCCATCTTATGTTTGGAAACTTATAACCTCTCCCTCATTTTGGAGGGTCATTTATAGCTCTAGTTTTTCTCCTTATCACCATCTAACAAGCCATGAAATGTATACATTTATTGTGTTCATTCTTCCTCTTACAAATTATAAGCTGTGAGCAGGGAAGGGTTTTTGAATGTTTAACTGATTAGTCACATGATAAACACTGAACAATATTAGTGGAATGAGTGAGCAGAGAGGACACAGCATATTGGCATAACATGACACTGTCTAACACAGCAGTAATAATTTGAGCCAAAACATTAGTTAAACTCAATTCTGGGAGTAGGGAAGAAGTTTGGATTCCATTTATTCCTTTCCTAAATTAAAAATAGAAAGGCAGAGAAAAATGGACAGACATAAACTAACACAATTTACATTCCTTGCCTGTATACTTTTGTTCTTTTCCTACTTAACCAAGTCTTTTTTTTTAGTCAAAAATTCCATTCCCTTGGCTCATTTTTTGACCTGGTGCATCCTGATCACAACAATTCCTATAGGTGGCAATCTCTCCAGCAAGTGTTTGAAGCCCTTGCATGTGACAGTCGTCACATCCCTTGCATGTGATTGTCTTAAAAAAAAAAACAAAAACAAGGGCAAAAACAAAAACAAAATAATGACAAGAAACAGGGAAAAAAAGTTTGTACGTGCTCAATATGGGTGCAGTTTTTGGTGCCCAATATGGGTGCCCTCTCAGTGAGCTCCCACAGAGCTCTGTCTCTCAGGGCAATATGAAGGTAGAGCTGGCTGTATGTGTTTACCACCTTTGTGCTCCCAGCACACTGTGCTCCAGACACAGGGATCACAGTGCTTTTGTCTTTTTAAAAATGAAGACGCAGAGTTGGTTCTGAGATGGCTTTTGATAAAAAAGAGAAGTAGCAGAGGAGCACAAAGCAAAGGATGGACGGGCGGGGGAATGGGATGGAAAAGGTGGACACAGCTAATGAAAGATGCTGTCCTGCTGCTCATTTTAATCCAGGAAGGACACGCAGCCAGTGAAAGAGCCTGAGTGCTGTAATCGGTTCTCAAGAGTTTGTTTAACTAGTGAACTCATATCCTGCTATGAGTATCTCTGTGTGTGAGGCTGTATGATCAACATGAGGATGATGCAGTAAGCAAAAGGGTGATGGCTCTGTCCTTGCTGAGCGTGTATTTCAGTGGATGACACAGAAAGGAGACAAGCATAGTACACTGAATATAGCAAAGTACTACATATCATAATCTAAAATATGGCAAAGTAAAGTACATATAAATTAGAAGGAATATGTACTCTACAGCTGTGTAATGTAATATGTAGTATGGAACTATTTCAAGGGAGTCTTCGGGCATGCTAGAAAGGGCCCAGTGCTTTCTATGTCAGATATGTTATGTTATATCCCAGAGAGAGAAATACAAAACGAATCACTGGGGGGGGGGCATTTATAATAACTGACACATGCTCATCAGCCAATACGACATGCAGAGGCACAGTGTTTGTGGACTGCAAGGGCCCTTTCCCAAATGAGTGTGTAAGAATGGACCTCTGAGGGGATGCCTACAAGTCTGCAAGACTCCCAGGGTTGAGGCCTCATCTGGACAAGACCTTGGCCTTGGGATGAAATGGGTTGAGAACTCAAAAGCTATGTACAGTTGTCTCTTCAGCATCTGAGGGAGTGGTTCTGGGGTACTGCACCCCACACCCAAATCCGTAGGTGCTCAAGTCCTTTATATAAGATGATCTGTATTTACCTGGAATCTGCAAGTCCTTCCGTGTACTTTGCATTATCTCTAGAAGCCATATAATATTTAATACAGTGGAAAGACCATTACACTGTACTGTTTAGGGAATAACAACACAAAAGTCTACATATTCAGTACATATGGAGTTTTTGTTGTTGCTGTTGTTCTGAATTTTTTTTTTTTGATTGAGTCCACAGATAAAGACAGCTGACTATATGATTTCCTAGACTTCTGATTAAAAATAATTTAGTACAATTTTGCTTTTCAAAGTCTTGTTTATCTTGGAAATATTTACTAAAGGGTTATTATGGAGGCAGAGAATTTGAAATTTGTATTGAATTGAGGAAGCTTCTAGGATATGTTCAGTAGAAAACAGATGCTGGAAGGTAATGTAATAACAAATAGACTGCCATCTTTGTTTCTGGATATTTTTCCAGCATTGGGAAGAATGTACTCAGAGTACCACAGTATTTTGTGGTAGAGAAAAACAAATACAAAGAAAATGAAGAAGGTAGCATGGCTGTACTTGTAGCACATAAGACTTTGATCTCATAACCCCAAGATTCATACCACTCTAGTAGTTGTTAGCAGATAAAATAACAAGAGTGAATTTCAATTACTTTTTCTTTCTTGAGAACTCAAGGTAAAGCAAGTTTTCAGTTCTTGTACTTACTAGGTTGATAGAGGAAAGACTTACAGCAAAAATGTGCTAGAGCAGAAACATAAATTAAACCTAGGTTCATATCAAGTGTCCTTTACCCTTGGAAAAGGAGTGCTGTTTAGATTACTTTTGATCCTAAAACAAACATACTATGGAGTGTCACAGTATACCTGCTGAGTATTCACCTTTCGTAGTGAGCCAGACACTTGAAGCCATTGTTTTCATTCTCCGTTGTTTTATTTCTTTTGTGGTGTTTAAGGCAACTGAATTATCATCAGAGTAGGTTACACTTTGCTGAATGCAAATTACTTACAACAGACATATACATTTCAGTCGCCAGGAAGAATGAAACTAGATTGAGAAAATTGATAGCAGACCCTTTTCTCTGTTACAAAGCCAAACCTCATGCTACAGTTCAGATCTAGAGATAAGGACTGAATAAGTGGCAAATGTGAAGTGAGAAATTCAGGGATGAGGTGTCCAGTTTGTTGATATGCATTGTGCAACATTTCTGATGAAATCATTTATACTCCCCTTTCATGCTGCTTAGGTTGACATTAGAACAGACCTATAAACAGCCCTGTCTTTTCTCTTTCCCTTCTTTCCTCTGTCCTTTCCTTTCCTTCCTCTCTCTCTTTTCATCCTACTATTAACATGTTAATTTTGCTACAGGGTCTCATACTGAAGACACTATCATAGAATTCTGGGCACAACCACATGATAGATAAGCTTAATGAAGTACGAGTCAGTAGATAGAATTGTTAATGAGCTATACACATTATCGTCATTCCAGCAGGGTCCATTTCTTGAGTATATCCTAAAATAGTTTGGCTTAAGTTTTCCTTATTATTTTAAAGTCCACATTTGATAATTTTCTCATTAATTTTTTTAGCAACAGAAATAGTGTGAACTTGTTTCTTGAATTACCTCATCTGACCTTTTGCAAGTTGATAATTACAAAAATGAGAAGCCTGGAAAACTTGTAAAAAATGTAAGCTTATAAAGTAGCTAAAATGGTCCTTCTGTGCTGGTGTCGATTTCAAAATTAACATTTTGGTTCATGTGCTTCTAATAATCACTGACCCTTACCTCGTGTACTTTCCACAGGAAATGAATACGGCAGAAATTACTTTGACCCACTGATGGATGAGGAAATAAACCCAAGGCAGTGTGGGATGGAGGTCAGCAGAGAGGGTGAGCTAGAATTAAGTATGTAATTTTTGTGTCAGAATATTCTTTTCCATTCATGAAAATGAGGTGACAAAGATCACACATGCAGTTCTGCTTAGATTTTGCAGCTTACAATTTAAATGGTAACTTCTAACCACTCAGACATGATGGGCAGAGAAGGTAATTTTTGATCAAGGACAGCAAGCTGGTGTGATGAAAGAAGCACTGGTCTGCTTTCATCTGTGGCTGATGTGAAGAGTTCGGGCCATCATGAGATCCGTGTTGTGTATCTAAGGGGCATCGCTTTGCAAATGCATCTCTGCCTTCGCATTGAAAGTGAGCATTCTCCAGCAAAATGCACCAAGCACAAGAGATTTCATTCAGTGTGACTACTGAATTCCTTTCACTGGCTGTGCAAAATCACCAGGTCACCTCTGAGCCACACAGATGCGATACAATAATAACACCCTTTCCTGTAATCTTGAATCTAGTTGTGATTGTAAAATAACAATTCAAAATTGCTCCTTAGGTGCAGACCTCTGCCCAGATTTTATAGTTTACAGAGTATTCTAAGGTTTACAAAGGTTATTGTTGAGATAATGATGCTGGTAAATATTTCTTAGAGTTCATATTAGTTCATACTAGTTCATACTAGTAACTACACATTTACTTTACTAGTAAAGGAAACTGCACATTTTAATAAGAGACGGGACTAAATTTTCTCAAATGAGGGGGTTTAGATAAAGTGCAAAGATTACTTTATGAAGCATACCTAATACACTAAACTTATTTTAAATGATATAGCATTTACAGGTATCATCAAAGGATATATATGCAACATAAGACAAAGTTTTAGTCTGAGGGGAAGTTTTCATCAATTGTGAAAGATCTATTTTATTCTATTCACTTGGAAAAATGTGTATCATGCCCCAAATATGAATATGAAACTGGAAAATCTCGACTTTTTTTCTTTCTGCTGATAAACACTTGAAGGGTGAGAGACAGTCTCAGGAGTCAACTTAACTGCCAGTAGAAATTGTTTTTTAATTTCTTAGCGACCACAATCATACGGGTGTATTTGGTAGAATTTCGGTAATGTGTAGACTCTCTACTTTAGGAAAGCTTAGTAAGATGCATTTGATGAATAAAAAATCATTCTAACTACAGAAAGGTAGGTTTTCCTCAGACAGGTTTGAGTATCCCTTACCTGGAAATGTTTACCAGATTTGTTTCAGATTTTGTATATTTTTTCACATTTTAGAATATTTCCATATTCAATATGATGTATCTTGGGATTGGAAAGTAAACCTAAGCATGATACTCATTTATACTTTGCACATACCTAACACACATAGCCTGCAGAGAATTTTATAAAATATTTTAAGCAATATCAAGCATTAATTTTCTATTCATGGCAGAAATTTTCCACTTATGTTGTCAGATTGACAATCAAAAGTTCTAAATTTTAGAACATTTAGAGTTCTGGATTTTCAAGTTAAAGATGCTCACCTTGTGTTTGTAGTTACTCTATCCCCTTCCCTAGTCAGGTAATGTTGGCCGACACCAGGGGAGAACTTGGGTGTGCATTTTAGACAGGCTGGCTCTGTCTCTGACTCTTCCTTCCAAAATTTTTTCTTAACTGGAAGATCTATTTTATTATATTCACTTGGAAAAATTTCCCTCACATTCCTTGCCATTTGGACAGATTGAACACTAGATTTCTTTTTCTCGCAAAATAGGCCAAAATCTTTGTACTTTATTTCATTTAAATTACTTGTTTCCTCTGTATGACTTAGGAATTTGTGATTGAAAAAGATGTTTTCTCTAGCTTCCTAAAAGCTGAAGGAGGGACTATGTATATCCACATGATATAAGTAAATGCAATGTGCTAAATGTTATTGTTGGTTTACTGTGCATTACTACCTCCTTCTAGAATGCTTTCATGAACACACTCAATCCTAATAGTTAACCAAACCTCTGCACTGCATATAGTATCAAGGAGAGAAGATATAATGAGAACTCTATGACAGAAGGGACTCTGTGTATCTTGTTGATCTTTATTGTATCTGCAACAATTAGTTTCTCAGACATGGAAATATTTAATACATATTTTCCAAAAAACTAATGAGTGATGTGCAGGTGTACTCTGATTATCTATGACCTGATACAGATAATAACTGTTTTTTTGTTTTTATATATCCTCCAGAGACACAAGACCAAGAGGATTACATGTTCTCTGAAATATATTCATACTATATAATACATATCTCTCTTTTATTTCCTACTGGTTATACAGTTCATATATATGCATGTGTATGGATGAGAGAGATTTTAAAGAATTGGGTCATGCAGTTTGGGGTCTAGCAAATCTATTCATAGGGCAGGCAGGCTGAAAATCAGGTCAGACTTCATGTGAAGTTCAGCCAGGAATTGAAGTTGCTGTCGTAAGTCCAAATTCTGCAAAGGAGAGACCACAACTTGAGGTCTGATTTCTGTGTTGAGTGTTGAGGAGAATTTCTCCTTCTTTGAAAAACTTGAGTCTTTCCTCCAAAGACCCTGGACTGACTGGATGAGGTCCACCGGCTTTATGGACCAGTGCTGCTTGGCCAAAGTGTGCTGAGTTAAATGTTAACCTTTACAAAGTTACTTGGTTTTAAAAATTAACAACACCTAATAGTACCCCCACAGCAAGTAGACTCGGGTATAATTAAGTAATGGGCACATAGTTGTGTCATAGTTGACATATGAAATTAGCCATCACAGGTTCCATTTAGTAGCAATTCATTCATTGCTAATAATATTTTATGGGATGTTAAGGGCTATTGCTTTGACACACTAACCGTGTTCTCTCCACTCACCAACACTGAACTTTGCTGCTTTGTTTTATCTTGCTTTCCCATTGGCACTAGCCCTAGTTATTAGTTATTGTTTACAATTACTTTTTCTTTCTCCACTGGACTTTAAATTTCCTTAGGATCTGGCCAGTGTTTGGCTTATAAATAATGCCTGGTATATTTTTGCTGAAATGAAAATTACAAGATCATGTCTCACATGTTGCTGCCTCTCATTACCCCCAGTGCACATGCTCAGTCCCAAATGGACATCAGTTCCTGCCTGGAATTACTCAACAGCTTTAGTCCTCATCCACTCATGTTCCCCTTCAACCCACTCTCCAGATACCATCAGAGCACCTATCTTTTAAGTCAATCAGATCTTTCCTTTCTTTTCCCCTCCCCTCCCCTCCCTTGCCCCCTCCCCTTCCCTCCCCTCCCTCTCCTCTCCTCTCCTCTCTCCTCTCCTTGCTGTTACTGCTTTTAAAGTGAAGACCAGTACAAAGGCATGCACTGCAGAAGAATGAGATGCATTCAGAGAAGTGCGTCAGTATGCCACTTCATTGTGTGAACATCTTATACACAGTCAAAGAGAAGGCTACTGACCCTGCTGCCTAGACTCCAAGTGGACATCAGTATTTTCATGAAGAAATGAGCTCAGTGAGGTTTAGTATCTTTCCCTGAATCACAGAGATCTGGCAATTGCAGATAGGAGTTGAGAGTCCTATTTTTGGCTCAGTCTATTGTTTTCTAGAAAACAATAGAAATTGTTTGACCCACTGGATTTCTCAGCTGTTTCCTCTAATGTTTTCACCAGAAAGGGAAAGAAAATGGGTTAATCCAAATCGTAGAACTTGAATTTGCAAAGCTTTTCCCTTGCCCTTGCTTTTGGTGTGGTGCAACCTGTTTCTCTCTCCAGAAATGAGTCCCCTTGAGTGCCCACGGCAGGAAGCTGCTTACTGTGCCTTCTAAGAACTGAACCACTGTGGCAGTTGTCAGTTAGGTCTCCTTTACTCAGGTGCTTTACAGAGTAGCCCCCCAAAGTCACTCACAATGCATCACCATATGGTGAAAACAAAAATGTCAGTTCAGAATGACAGAAGTCAAGCTCTTGAAAAATTGTGCATTTCATGCAATTGCTAAGTACTTAAAAACAAGTGAGCAGATAAATAGAGGGGGCTGCTTCTGCCAAAGCCTACTCCACATCAGATATGATCCTGAGTTCTGTGTGTCTGAGCTTGTTAGACTAGATTTTTAGCACTGCAATAAAAAACAAATAGGACTGTCTTCAAATTTTTAATTTATGGTTAAATTTCTGATTTTAGTTTTGTCTTGTTTTGCAGGGCATTGGTAACATCATGGTCTTGTTGCTTTAAATTCACACAGAACTAAGAATTATGTATTCATTAGTACATCCTACTGCAACATGATAGCGTATATAAAAGAATAGAAGACCACCAAAGTCTGCATTTCTTACATATACAGAGTAGAAAATATATAGAGAGAGCAGCTAATGGAAAACATTCCTTTATTTTGATCAAACACTTAAATATTCTGTTGTAGGATTTGACAAACCATAATATGATTGTTGAAATGATTCTTGAGTAATAGATGCCATAATTCATTGACTATGAGATGCTTTTTATTGGATACCTTGCATGCCCTGTTATATACATTTAAATCATTTAAATTGTTCCAATTATCATCGATTTACAAAAGATTTTTTCAGAACAAGGAGCATATTGAGTGCAGTTTGTGTCTGTGGCCCATAATACAACCATGTAGTTATGATGATTAATTATTTCTTCAGTAATTATATTTACATATTTCTAATATAGGATAGCAAAGTTATACATATACTTTTTACATCCCTCCAAGGTGATAATAAAATTTTCTGTAATCAGTCAATGAAGTTGTTCAATGAGAGTGGACGAGAAGAATCTCAAGGTAAGAGAGCAATTACATTTAATATTTAGATAAGTATTAATTGCAAATTGGTTTATAAGGTTTCTTCCAAATGTTGGCCTTTCTTTTATAAATACAACTATCATTGATGAACAATGTGTGCTTCTGCTTGCTGTAAATAAATATTAAATTGTGTCATCTACTGGTACAGATTCTCAATGCTGACTGTGAGTGTGGTGAGTATATAAAATCAATTTAAAAATAAAAAAATACAAAACTAGCTAAAGTTTGTGAAAAATAATTATGACTTGATTTTCTATCATTGTGCACAGTATGTGAACTCAATTGGCAAAATAATTTTCAGACTTACTATTGCAGAATTGTATAATGCCACTTAGCCTGTTTGGATTCACTAATTTCTGAAGCTGTGTAACATACTTTCTACAGGCTGCTTTATCTTTTAAACAAATGATTGGGGTGACAGAGGGCAAGTAAGGTAGTGTTTCACATAGCATAGGTATTCATATTTACAAATGCTAGGTTCTTTCTAACAAGTGAGGAATTATTATAGATATTTAAAAATTGGAAGAAGTCATTCAAAAATAAATTCTAAGTTCTCAGTTTGATACACATGAGTCCATGCCAAACCATATTGTAGTTTGGCAAAAGCATTAAATGAAAGTTGCTTTGAATGCATATAGTTGAATTCATGTAAAATCATTTTATGAATTCACAGTGTGTGCTTCATTCTCCTTAAACAATCCTTTTGTCCCCCTTGTTAAAATAACTTCTTAGGTTACCTAAGAATAGAAGGGGCTCTGATGATTGTTTTCTAATTGTTGTAGCTATTATTTCTATGAAATTTATGCTTAAGTTTCAGTATATATTAGCTGTGTGATCTTGGCCTAATTAATTTTTTTTCTCCATTTTTGGTGAAAGGACATATAATATCAGCTACATGGAGTAGCTATGATGTTTAAATGATTAATTCACCTGAACAGCATGTATCTTAAAACAATACAGATGCTAATATATCAATGATGATGATGATGAAACTTTTTAATTGACTTTATACATACATTATGATCACATTCAACATTGAGAATTTGTACCTGTACATGACACATCCTGATTCTCATTTTTTCCCCTTTCCTTTGTTCTCTCTACAATTCCCATCCCCTGTAAACTTTGCTTCCTTTTATTAACAATCGGTTTTTTTCTTTTCCTCCTTTACTTTCCCCTACCCATACTTTCCCTTTCCCTTTTACTTCCTGTCTTACATTCCTATCATACATTTTGGCATTCCTTTACACTTTCAGTTTTTTTTATTTTTTATTTATTTTTTATTTTTTTTAATCTTTATTGGTACATTAAATATACACTTTCAGTTTTTATACTAAAGAAAAGTTATGTTATTTACACATCTGTGGATGAAACTGTTAAAACTAGTTAAATATTTGAATGCTTCCCAGGTGCCTGAAATGCTCAAAATACTGTTTTAAGAAAGGTAAATATTAATTTATTTAAATTACATACCAACCTTAAAGATTGACCACATTTTTGATCTCCATTTACAGAATATTATCCTACCCAAAGTTAATTCTTGTCTGGGTACAACTGCTCTTTATTTCTTTGCTATAAGTTTGTGTAACAAGATATTCATTTGTGGGCCGGGGATATAGCTCAGTGGTTCCAGTGGCTGTCTTGCAAGCCCAAGGGCCTGGGTTTGATCCCCGGTAACCACATAACAATACTTGGCGTGGAAACTCACCCCAGCAGCAATCAGTACCACATACCACAGTGCCAGGTGTGGTGGCTCACGCCTGTAATCCCAGCACTCGAGAGGCAGAGGCAGGAGGATGGCTGTGATGTGAGTTTGAGGCTGAGCTGAGGGCCAGCATGAACTACAAAGTGAGACCCTGTCTCAAAAAAAAAAAAAAAAATTCATTTGCTCATCTGTTTGTATATTTTTGCCTAAATAATAAAAGAAATTGGTTCACATGACAGTGAGCATTGGCAGTCTTGAAAACCTTAGGAAAATTGGCAGGCCGGAGAACCCACTAGGTGTTGACCTGGAATTTGGGCAGGAGCTGTAACTGCAGTCTCAAGTTCAAATCCCCAAGGCAGCAGGCTGCAAGCTGAGGCAATGAGCCTGGACTGTGGCCTAGAGACCAAGTTTTTTCTTCAGGAAACTTCAGTGTTTACCTTTAAGGCCTTCTATTGATTATATTATAAAGACTAATCTACTTTACTCAAAGCCTACTCATTTAAATATCAATCATATCATAAAGTATGTCATTGCAGCAACACATAGACTGCTGTTTGACCGAAAAAGTGAGCATAATCACGTAAGTCAAACTGACACATAAAACCAAGGATCACAGGCCCCTAAGTTTAGTTTCATGTTTGAGTCAGCAAACATGTTAAATATCTTAATGTGGACCACATGGAATAGTGAACATTCTGTTTTCATTTTTTAAAAAGTTGATTTCATTGCTACATTTTATATGTGCATTATGATCACATTCATTGTTGAGAGTTTGTACCAGTACATGACACATCATGACTCTCATTTTCCCCCATTCTCCTGCCCTCTCTGTTTTCCATTCTGACAGCTCTGTCAGCCTGGACCTCTTGAAACCATCTCAGTCATGCATTTATAGGCAGTAACCCAGATCTTCTAAAAATAATTTACAGGGTTACAAAAGTCTTATACAACTTCTAGGCTAGTCAGGCACTTTATCAACTATTTTATACATGAGGATAAAACAGACAAAGTTTAAAGATTTATGCAAGGTAACAGTTTATCAGTGAGCACAGAAGTCCAGTGTTCTGGGCATTGCAGCCCAGTGTTCTTTCCAGAGCCTTACCTTTTCCCTTCTGCTTGAAGAGGCTCCCTTGCCTTGGTGACATGGGAAATTCCATATTACACATTGGAGAATTTTTAGAAATGGAAAGAGGGAGGATTCTTTTATATTTACAGTGAGTATCTGGCTAGATGAATAGACACATTTTGTATTCCATGTTCAGATGCTAAAGAGGTAAAGCACACATCCATGTATATAAATGCTGGCACAGCTATGAAAATAAACAAAGTAGCCCAACTGGAGTGCCTCTGTCTATGCGTAGCTCAGGAGCTTTTCTCAGGGATCTGAACTTGGTAAAATGAACCAAAAGTCTCTGGCTTCTTCTCAATATATTCATCTCCCAAGCTGGCTTCAGCATCACGGAATGTAAGTACTGAAATGTTCAAGTAAACAACACTCAATGTTAAAGGAGACTAAAGCACAGTGCCCACAATTCCAAATATATTTGCTAAATAGGTTGAAAGCTTTAACACATAGCTATACCTCTGTTCATCTTGTAAATACAAAGGATGAATACAAGTTGTGTTCCTTTCACATTTTAAAACTTCTGGCCATTAGTGATTTCTAATTACCTTGAAAAGAAAATAATTTGCTAAGTTCAAATGAAGTAGTTTAATATGTGTTTGATCAATGCTAGAATGGCAAAGGCAAATGGGATTCCATGCTGTCTTCTTGGGGTAAGCAGATAGGAGCACCAAGGAGGAGATTTTGGATTTTGAAACGCTCGCAAGTTCCCTTAGGATTCATGACACCCACCAAGTGGCGGATGAAGACACCCTTGATTCCATCGAGGAGTTTGAAAAACACGCTCAGAAGGACATAATTCTGCTTGGAAGTTCTCCATTTGAGCAGGTCAGCATTAAATGTATATGTCAGATGACCTATTTTTAAAATGACAAGTTGTAATATCAGCCTATGCATTGACGATCTACTGATTCTGCTTCCCCTGAACACTCTTCCTAGAACACATGACTGACAACTTCCCCAAACCTTTCCCGTTACATTTCACATGCATTTTACCAGGCAGAAGTTGCACACTTTATCAAAACCTGACCATGGCCTTTGTGCCATATAGGTGAACTTCATCTGCTTTTATTTTATATTATAGTGCTCCTTTCTAGCAGGCCATGAAGAATCTACCATACAGTCCAAAACCACCATAAAATTATATGGAGAAATTTATATTAAGTGTATTGACAGGAGCATTGTATTAGTCTACAAATATTAGTATATTCACATTTCTGAAGTCATTATTTAAGAGACTCAGATATTCTGATCATTGTATCTTTAAAGACAGCTATTTTGATTTCTGTACATACATGTTCTATTTATGTTGCAGAATGGTGGGCTCTAGTTTACAGAGGAGAGGAAAGAGTCTGTTTTATTTTTTAAAAAATTCAAATTTTTATTAGTACATTATATATACATCTCATCATTGCATTCAGCATTGAGAGTTTGTATCTGTGTATGAAACAACTTGATTCTCATTTTTTCCTGTTCGCTCACATACCCTACAACCTTTTGCCTCCTATATACATAAGCTTTGTTTCCTTATTTTTTTAAATCTCTATCACATTCTTTTCCCCCTTATGTCCTAGTTCCTTTTAAATATTTTCTATTTCACAATATCTACTATAAATACTAGAACTTATTTACATCTTCATTTAGAGAAAAGATACAACATTTACTCTTACTTTGCAGTACTAGGGACTGAACTCAGGACCACGTGCTTGTGAGGCAGGCATGGAACCACTGAACTAAGTTCCAGGCCCAAGAGCCTTTTTTACAGTAGCTTTATCTGTTTCAAATAAAAGAATGAGAATTCCTCAGATATAGCTCCAGATGTGTGTGTGTGTGTGTGTGTGTGTGTGTGTGTGAGTGTGTGTATTTTGTTGTTGATTTTTGTTCATTATGAACTGATTCAGGGTAAAGAGGAAGAAATTCCCTATGTGAAAGACTATTCTCAGTTTCTTTTATATAACATATTGCAAGTAGTAATATTTTTAGCTTCTAAAGTGAGAGAATAACTTAGTTGGGAAGTTGGTGCTTTCTAATTCAGTGTATGCAAAGTCCATAAATACATTTTATTTTATTTTATTTTTTTGGTGCTACTTAGATCTTCAGATCTTGAACACATTATATCTGTTTTGAATTTTATCATATAACTGACCCAACTCAGTGATTTCCTAACATTCCACCAATGGGTTGAATTTTGCCCTCAAAAAATAAATCCTGATCCTAGCTCCAATACTTGTGAAGGTGACTTAATTTGTAAATAGGGTCTTTGCAGATATAATTAAGTTAAAGATCAACAAAAACTTATAAATGGATATGATCATCCTGGATTTAGGGAGGTCCCAAAGTCCACTGACCAGTGTCCTTTCAAGAGAAAGGAGGGAGAGATTTGAGACACACACAGAAAGGACTAGGCCACGTATGTTGGTTAGCTGCCCAATGGTGGGACAAAAGATGTTCTTATGTTCATTGTATTAAGTCTTCTGAACAGGCCAGTCTCTTTTCTGTGAAAGGAAAAGCTCATTCCTCTCATTTTAGTTCTGATATTTATATGATCTGGGATTTTAAATCTGGGCTAAATAATTTGAGTTCCTTATATTTATGGCAGGGATTAATAAAATGCATCCAAGTGCATGCCAATTAATGTTTTTTTCCCCTTGTGATTCCTTTTATATATTTGTTGAGACCATTACCTATTCATACTTTTTATTGCAAGGGCTAGCTGATAATTACATAAGCAAGGTGTTCAAGTGGAGGTCTGGGCTGGAATAATCCCTGTGGGGGTGAGGATCATTGGGTAGGTTCCTCCTCTTACACTATTTGCCGGTAATGACTGATTTATATGGTGACTGGAGTGATTGTTTCTCATCCCAGCATTGTAGGGCCTTGTGTTGTGGGAGGTGATAAAAGAATCCAGATGGCAGAACAAGGTGGAGCCTTTTCCTGACAGATTGCTGGGGGGTTCGGGCTGAAAACTGTCTGGGACAGAGATAAGTATTGGAAAATTCATCAGACCTGGAGATCCTGACTGTTGATGTGCATCTTGGAGAAACAACAACAACAAGACAAGGAAGAGATGCCCATGTGGGTGGTGAAAGGCTGTCCTTAGTCTGGCATACCTACCACTATGAGACTCTTTTGTACTCACAGAGAGAACACAGGGATGAGGGGTGTGCCTTCACACTTTGTAAAAGCATCGTTTGTGGTGATACGTGGGTTGTTGCAGTGATGTATGCACATTGATGTTGGAGTGCGTAAGACTGAGTACGCATGTGTTTGTGTTTATGTGTGTCAGAGAAAGGTGTTGTACAGAACCCGGTCATACAGGCACCACTTACTTCCCAAGGACCTGGTGTGGAACTGATGAGAAAATCGCTTGCTGGAGTCAGTCTTCAGCGAACAGGACTGACTGCAATTGCGGAAGTGACACCATCGGACCTGTCGCCGTAGGGAGCCTCAGGAAGCAGTAAGCCATGATCCGATGTAAGCCACTCTCCACAAACTTCCAGAAGTCCTGAGAGGAGTACTTCATAATTAGCTGAAGTCTCATGATGAAAGTCGGATCTAAAAGTCCATGCAATCTGTTATCTTTGTGACCAGAGAGAGGCTGGCTCTGGAATCATCCTGAAGAGGTGCTGTATTCAGTTGCCAAGGTGACTTGGTGGCAAGGCACCTCAGAACGTGGGAGAGTCCGGAGTGGCTGGACCAAGAGCAAGGGCAGACCCTCGGAGGAGCGAGAGGCCAGACTCTTGCAGGTCCTCGAGAGGATCACACTTAAGGGTCATACAGATGATAAAACATTATTTTCATTTTCATCATGGGGTCATTTAGTTACCTGAATGTATAAAACTACTTTAGAAATATTTGTGATGACTTTTTACATCCCCTTGAGGTTGGAAAGTTTATAAGAAAAACTTAAAGTAACACAGGTCCAAGAATTATCCAGTGGAAAATAAAACTAATCAATTAAGTGCATAGTTTTTACAAATTTAGTCACAGAGGAAATCTGGGCAAGCAATAATACATGGTTTTCAGATAAGTATTGAATTATAAATAAAATAATTTCATTTTGTATTTTAGCTACCAAGAGGAAATGTATTCCCGGACGTTTCCTAATATTTACTGTATGCTTTGTACCTGTTCCTAATCAGTTGCAGATAACTAGGTTTTCTTCTGAATTTTAATTGTAAACAATCCATACATTTAGGTTATTTAATTAGGAAACCATGCTTTATAGAGGTGTGTGTGTGTGTGTGTGTGTGTGTGTGTGTGTGTGTGTGTGTGAAAGAGAGAGAGAGAGAGAGAGAGATTCATGGGTAGTAAGAATTTTTAAGATTTTTGTCATGATTTTAAAAGTAAAATATACTAGTATATGGCCAGCGGTAGAATCAGTGAACCAATGCACTCGCCAGAACTAGCCATGTTTCAGAGAGTCATATGAAAAGCAAACTAGCATGTATTGGCAGCTAGAGTACATTTTCTGAATTCTGAATACCTGATATCCAGATATAAATCAAATCTAGCTTTATGAATGAAGTAAATAAAAGTCAGGTTTGAGATCTGATACTTGATGAGAAAAAAATATCAAAATGTGAACCCATAATAGAGTTTCTATAAATTAAACATGAATTTTGTAAGAGACTTCAGTAGATTACCAAGTCTGTTTTCCGTTAAGTCAAAACAACTTATATTCTAGTCTTTGATTCATAAAGAAAATGCTTGGAAGGGCAATTAATTTTTATAATTACTTGAGATATTTAAGTGGGCTAAGTTTTCATAATAAATAATTTTACTTAGCTACCATAATAGTGCACTATCATCCTTTAAACATTACATAATATTCATTGAAGCATAAAGAAGAAAATTACAGAGAACCAGAGAAAAAACAGATAATTTATGGTTAAAAAAATCCCCAGTGATTTTCCACATCTTACTTCAGAGGAAACAACAGTGACACCATAATGCTTAAAGTTTGCAAATCTCTCTCATATTCTTTGCCTTTTCTGAGATAGGGAGAAAAGTACTGTACTTAGTGCATGCACTGCCAAAGTGAGCACAGTGCTGTTATTATAAATGTGAGAGACAGCCCGACAGAATAGATGAACACTTCACAGATGAAAGCTCACTTCTCGACAGTTTCAGCTGGAAGTTTTACTTGATTGAGTGAAAGACAGTATTAGAGTTTGATTCAAGTAGCTCAATTTTTCCTTATTGAGACTTATTTTTATTCAGTAATTTTTGTCTTCACTTGCTACTTGAAACTTCCCAGAAGGATTAGGAAACATTCTCTTGGAGGCACTGTTATCAAATTCGATCAGACTTTAAGAAGAATCAGGCTCACACTAAGACTGGATAAACATTTTCCGATGTCCTCTTCACTGTGCTTTTTCAGAGTACTGTAGCTTTCATTCCTGGATACGCAGAATAGTACTGTCAAAATGGGCATACTTCCTAACTAATATATAGATTCAACACCATTGCGATTCAAATGCCTACAACATTCCTCACAGAACTAGAGAAAACAATCCTAAAATTCATAATATTCATATCAGCTAAGTCCTCCAAGCAGCCTGCATATCCATCAGTAGAATGAACAGGTGAAGAAAATGTGGTATTTAATACACAACTGAACACTACTTGGGTATAAAGAAGACATCTGAGATATTTGTAAGACAATGGACACACTCCGAAAACGTAACGTTATGTGATATAAGCCAGATAACAACATTAAATACCATCTGGTTTCTATCATATGTAAATCCAAAAAGCAAATGAAGAGCAAAATAAAAAAATTGAAAAGGAAACAGGGAGATAGGACTTTTGCAAGTGAGAAGAGGACCCAGAGACCGAGCAGAGGGGAAGGGAATGTAAAAGATTTAAGATGTGCCATGTGTATATACCCACCTTTCCCTATGAATGTAATCATTATAAGTTGCAAGCAAATTAAAAAGAAATAATAATAATAATGATAATAATGATGAGGAGGAGAAAGGAAATCTAGAGATAAAAAGGAGGTTGGAGGGAGGGAAGGACAAGGGGAATAAAAAGAATCCAGCTGGGGCAGGCGATGGTGTAATCCCAGTGAGAGCTCAAAATGCTTGAGTAGCACAGGTGACGGGAAGGGTGCTGGTGTTAGTCTTGAGGTTTCTGGGTGCTAGGACTAAGGGCTTAGATGTCTGTGGGCAGAAGATGGCCATCTTAGCTTAAGCAGAGAACAAATTTATCCCTTCTCTTTGTTTCTGTTCTGTCCAAATCCTCAACAGATTGTGTGATCCTTGTTTACGTTGGGGAAACAATATTTTTCCTACTTATTTCAATTTTTTATCTTTTTCAGAATCACCTTCAGACAATAGCAGACATAATGCTTTACAAGTTATCTGGGCATAGACTAGTCAACTCGACATGTAAAATTAACCATCACAAGCCAAGAGAAAAAAAAATTAAGACATATCTACAACTGTTCAAAGACATAGTGGTATTCTCAACAATTTATTCCCAAGGGAAAAAACCCTAAACCCTTAAATAGTCATTCTTTTATTTAAAATATTTACCAGCATTACTTTCTCTCTTTCTTTTTTAGGTTTTTTGAGACAGGGTCTCACTTTGTAGTTCAGGCTGGCTCTGGGCTCAGCCTCAAACTCACATCACAGCAATCCTCCTGCCTCTGCCTCCCGAGTGCTGGGATTACAGGCGTGAGCCACCATGCCCGGCACTGTGGTATGTGGTACTGATTGCTGCTGGGGTGAGTCTCCATGCCTAGTATTGTTATGTGGTTACTGGGGATCAAACCCCGGTCCTTGCGCTTGCAAGACAGGTGCTAGAACCACTGAGCTATATCCCCTGCCCAGTACCAGCATTATTTTCCATCAATACATCATAATTGTATAAATTTAAAGCGTGAAGTGGTGTTTTGAGATACACACATATATATGCATGAATAAATGAAACCAGTTAACATATTCCTTTCCTTTTTTGTGGTGAGACATCTGGAATTTACTTTTCCTTTGAAATAATATATTATCTTTGACTATTTTTGCACTGCTCTCCAACAGATCTTAAAAATCTCTTCTTTTTGTGTGTTTGAAACTTTGTACCCTTTAGTCAATGAATCTTCACTTCTTCTCTCTTATCCTTGGACCCTCTGGGAACCATCCAATTTTCTGGTTCTCTAAGTTTTATCATATTTTACGTTAAGGTCTTGCAGTATTTGTGAAACCATGTAGTATTTTGTCTTTTTGTGCCTATCCTATTTCACTTATCATAATGTTCTTCATATTCATTCCTGTGCTTTGCAAGTGGACTACCCTCCTTGGAAGACTGAATGGTATTCTGTTGGGTATATGTGCCACATTTTCATTATTTGTTTAGTCATTGGTGCTATTTTCCTATTTGGCTGTTATGAATGGTGCTGCAATGAACATGGGAATGCACTTCACTTTTTGACAGGTTGATTTGAGTTCTTTTTAATATGGACCCAGAATTAGGATTCCTGGATCATACAGAAGTTCTATTTTTAGTTTTCCTAGGCATCTACATACCATTTTCCACAGTGTCTGTACTTCATTACCCTCTCACCATCATCTTTTACACCGTATTCTCTCCAGTACTTGTTACATTTCATGTTGTTTTTTACCTGAGGATAGCTGCTCGCTGGATTTTTTTTTTTTTTTTTTTA
>PVIR01003378.1:0-89406 GCA_004026965.1 Petromus typicus | reverse complement strand
TCCCATAGTGGCCTAGAGACCTGAAGACGCCAACGAGGTGGCAAACAGCGCCGCCCGGGTGCACTGGGGCCCTGAGCCTGCCAGCCGCCCTGCTCAGAGGGCCAGGCGCACCCCCACGCGGACAGCACCTCTTCCTTTGTGGATGGATGGAGTCTGGTGCCGCCTGGGTGCACTGGGGCCCTGAGCCTGCCAGTCGCCCTGCTCAGAGGGACAGGCGCACCCCTCACGCGGACAGCACCTCTTCCTTTGTGGACGGATGGAGTCTGGTGCCGCCCGGGTGCACTGGGGCCCTGAGCCTGCCAGCCGCCCTGCTCAGAGGGCCAGGCGCACCCCCACGCGGACAGCACCTCTTCCTTTGTGGACGGATGGAGTCTGGTGCCGCCTGGGTGCACTGGGGCCCTGAACCTGCCAGTCGCCCTGCTCAGAGGGACAGGCACACCCCTCACGCGGACAGCACCTCTTCCTTTGTGGACGGATGGAGTCTGGTGCCGCCTGGGTGCACTGGGGCCCTGAACCTGCCAGTCGCCCTGCTCAGAGGGCCAGGCGCACCCCCACGCGGACAGCACCTCTTCCTTTGTGGACGGATGGAGTCTGGGGAAGCCCAGGAAGGACCTAGCAGGCTGACACCTGGCACCTCCCTGGCTAAAACCTCGTATCTGTGCCAGGGGCACCATACCTCACAGCCCAAAGGCAAGGTGTTTGATCAGCAGTGTCTGGTGAGGGCGGCTTGGCAGAGGAGGGAAAGGACCAGCTCCAGCGTGCTCGGCTGCAAGGCTCACGGGGCACGGGCCTCACCAGCGCAAGGTAGGGGCCCGGAACGCTCGGACCTGAGCTCTGCAGAGGACAGTGAGGCTCAGATCGAGGGGACAAACCTCCCGAAAACAAATCTCTCTTGGAGTTCAAAGCCTTGTGCCTCCATGCGGGGCTGGCCACCCCAAGGGAAGCCAATTCCAGCCCTCAGTCCCGAGCACTGCAGACTACATCTGGGTCACCTCTAACGCCAAAAGTGGTGTAAACACTGGTGCACAGCGGTTGTGCCACGTAGTTTAAGGCTTAAAGATAAAAAGGAAGTCTGCATGTTCAGCACAGATGCACTTTTCCTCAAGGTGACATTTTCCACGCATGGCTGAATACACAGATGCAGTATGGACACAGCTGCCGTGGGTCTTGGCCTCTGTATGTTCCCATTTCCTTATGTCTGAAATACGGGCAGGTGTAGTTCTCCTATCACAGAGTCGTGACCAGGGACTGTTAAAATGTATAGGGATGCTGAGGACAGTCCCTGGTGTGGACCATGCTCAGTAGGTTGCCTTTCCTGGGCTCATGGCAGCATTTAACAGACACCACGAGTGCCCAGCATACCTTGCTACTGCCTCCCCATCTCTACCCTAACAGCCACTTTTCAGACAGGAAGCGCTAAGAGCAGCGTGACTTCTCCTTCCCTGCCCTGCATCTGAGCGGTGCTGGACTCACACTTCCAGCTGGCCATGCCTGGCTGTCCCTGTGAAGTGAGCTGCAGCTCCTGGCCAGGCCATAGGGGCAGCATCTGCCCTGCCTTCTCCTCAGGGGTCCTGGAGGAGGGCAGGGTCCCGTCTCTGGCGCCTTTCTCCCTACCCAAGAGCAGGTCAGTCCAGCAACCTGAATGGCACATTGTACAAGCAGCTGGGGCCGGAGGGCAGGACTGCAGTGTGTTCCTGAGATAGCCAGGAGAGGCACACGCTTGGCCCTTCTGGGGACAGCCTGATCCTGGCCTCTGACCTGGGCTGGGCAGCCCAGGGAAGCCCAGCCCCTTCCGATTAGGATTCTAGGGAGCGCCTCAGTTTGATGGATGGCTGGTGGCAGTCCTCAGGCCCCAAGTACAAAGCCCGTCCCCCAAGCCCCACTTGCCCATCTGGCCCGACAGGGAGACAGCTCGGTGTCCAGCTGCTGCCTTTGTTCCCTTTGTCCCTGTGTCATCCTCTGTGTCCCAGTCTGTGGGTCTCACCCACAGGCCCCAGGGGGTCAGGCGTTCCCAGCCTTGTCCTCTGCTTGTCTGCTGGGTAAGTCAGCCTGTTGGCCTCACCCCAGGTCCCCTTGGCAGGACAGGGTCATCTGTTGTCCCCTGCACTGTTCTGGGGCTGTTTTGGGATGACTGACACAGCACCCACATAGGGACCTCTGCTGGGTTGGACACAGGATACAGGAGGATGAGAGTCGAGGACAAGATCCCTCTCTGTAGCCAGCACGGGGGCCCTCAGCCTCCTTCCCGCCTGGCGGCCACATCTGCTGGACACAGTGAAAGTGTCTTGCGGCCCCGGGCTTTGCTGGGAGTTAGGCCCCGGCTGCCCTCATCTCTCTTGAATATTCTGGTTGGGCTCCTCTTCCTGGGGACCGGTTTCTGCAAGACAACCTTGTCAAAATAAGCTGAACTGGGCCCATAGCTGGCTCCCAGCTGCCAGGGATCCCTGAGTGAAGGGCCTCAGGTGCCCATCTTGGGGCCCTGACCGCTTGGCCACTCACGCTCCTTCCCTCAGGAAGGGCCTGAGGCCCCTTGGAGCAGCTAGGGTTGGGTTCAGCCCTGGAGCTCAGCCACTCGATCTTAAACACCCTGATGTGCGGAGGGCTGTGGTTCACCATGGTGGGGGTGTCCCAAAGATCCATTCACGTGTACCCCAGAAGCTGTGAGTGGGTCCCTGTGCAGAAAACCTTTTGAAGGCTAAGTGAAATATCTTACATGAGGTCATCTTGGATTATGAGGCCCCAGATCCCAAGTCTGTGCTCTCAGAAGAGACATGGGGACAAAGGAGGAAGCTGGAGAAGGCAGGCAGAGGCTGGATGACGTGGCCTGAGCCAGAGCTGGGTCCCCCGTGGCTGGAAGGAGGAAGGACCCCGTGGGCTCCTGGGGAGGCAGGGCCTACCCCACCTTCAGACTTCTGGGTGCCAGGAAACCAGGAGAATGGTTTTCTCTCCAGCCCCTATTCATGGCCAGAGCTGGGCGGGGTGAGCGGTCTCTGAGGGGCAGAGGTGAGGACCCCTGGGTGCTTGGTGATACCCGCTACACAGCGTAGACGATCTATGCGTTTATGCACGGCCAAGATGGGAATTGTACGTTACATGGACTTGATCACAATTCAACCAACGCAGCGGCCCTGGGATGGATATGTTGGAGGGGACCAGGTCCAGCCACAGCCTCGACTCAGCTAGGACCCTGTAAGTGGTGAGGCAGCTTTGATTGTCTCCAGTGTCACCACAGGTGACAGAAGCCAGGCACGATCTGCACTGTTCTGCCTCACCTCTGTGGGATCCAAGGGCCCCAAAGCCAGTCTCTGGTGACAGAACTGACCACAGCCACCTGCAGTAGGAGTCCCAGGAATGGCAGGTCGGGTGCAGGGTGTGATATCTGACCTTGTTTGTCTCCTCCAAGGGGAGGCAGCTGCTGGCGTGTCATGCCAATCCAGGCTCCCTGGGTGGCAGGCCTCAGATTCTACCCCTCCAGCCCTCCAGGGTCCTGCTGCCAGAGATGCCTCACCTGCACTGCCCTGCCAGCAGGTGCCACAGGCCTGGACACCGCCTCCACGGTGTGTTCTGCTGTGGGCTCTTCCCAGGCAGCTGTGTGCCACTGGGTGCCGTGTGACCCCGAGCTCCACATCTGTCACTGGGACTTCGGGGAACAGAGCTCACCTGGCCAGGCTGCTTTGAAGAGTGGACACTAATAGGTGTGACTGAGGAAACTCGGAGCTCTGCTCAGTCACCACTTAGCCATCAAACAGCTGAGCAAGGAGATGCTGGTCCCCAGTGTGGGATTTACACGCAAGCTGGGGAAGCAAAGGGGTCTCAAGGTCAGGTCCATGGACAATGTAACGGCAAATCCAGCACACAAAGTGTGGGTGGTTAGGGCAGCAATACAGCAGGCAGAGCGAGGTGCACTCAGCCGGAAGCTCCTTCCTGCCCAAGGAGCCAGCTGCTCCTCGGTGGCCCAGTCAGGTGGCTGCCCCACAGCTAGAGTCCTGGGGCTTCCTGGAGGAGGGGAGCAGCTCTCAAAGGTGTGTGTGGGCACCTGGAGGGGATCCAAGGAGGGCTGAGTGAGGGACCCTGGAGAGAGGCCAGGAGGAGACAGACCAGGGACCTTATGGAGCAGACAGTGGGGCCAGCTGGGATTTAGGACCCAGTGCAGAAGACTTTTGGCACACAAGAGGGCATGGGCAGTGGGGGCGAGGCCTCGGGTTGGGGACCTGACAGGGTAGCCATCACAGGTGTAGGCACTATGGGATGAGGCCAGCGGCCTGGTGTGTTTTGAGTCTAGAGACCTGGAAAGACCTCTGGACTGCGGGGTGGAGGCATGAGTGTGGGGAAGTCCTGCAGATGTCACTTTCCCCGGATGAGCCTGTGCTTTGAGGTTGGCTTCTCTGCTACTGTAAGACCCACTGGGAGATGAAGTGGAGGTTCAGCCTGGCTGGAGGAGATGGCATGGCTCAGAGTGGCTGAGGCAGGCAGCACGGCATGCCCCCTCAGGTCCCCAGGCACTGGCTAGTGACCCCTCTTTCCTCATCAGGCCCTCAGCTGATCTCTCAGAGATGGAAGGAAGATGCCTGGCCCCTGCAGGGCCAGGATCCCTGATGGACAGGGCAGGACAGCCTTCTGAGCCACACCTGGGCTTGGAACCCCAGGGATGGCAGATGCAGCCATCAGTCCCAAAGCATGAGGCCATCCCAGGCACAGGAAGAGTGGCAGCATGGTTGGGGAGGTGAGAAGGGCACAGCAACCTGGCCTCAATTCGTAGGAAGTGGAGCAGAGGCCGACGGCAGTTCCCAGCAGCACCAGGCCACTGTCTGCTGTGGCTGTGTGGCCACACACGCCTCCACATCCAGTCACTGCACGTCACCGGGCACGAGGCCATGCCCAGCACACTTACCTGTTCCAGGGTCACTTATCCAAGGGAAGGGATGCCGCGTGGGTGACGGGGCCTGGGGATAGCCCTGGTCCTGCCCTGCTAGGGCTGAACATTGGCACTTACACTGACAGGAGTGCACACAGGCCGGACGAGGTGGGTGGGGAAGCGTAGGGAGGTCTAAGACTTGGTTCTGTAGCTGGGGACTCCAATAGCAGGAAGACAGCGCCCCTGTCCTACAGCTAAAGTCCAGGTGAAGTTCGGGTGCACAGGACTGGCTCCTTCCATGGCCTGGCTCCTTGGCTTGCAGATAGGGGAGCTCGCTGCGTTCCCTGTGGCCATCCCTGTGTGTCTATGTCCTGATCTTCTTTTCTTATAAGGACACAGCTGGATGGACTAGGACCTCACTGTGAGCCGATTCCACCTTAGCCTGTTCTTCCCCAAGGAGAGTCATGTCCCAGGTCACAGGAGAGGGCTTCTGTGTGAGTCTGGTGGAGACATCCCGCAGGCCTCTCCCAGGCAGGGCTGAGCAGGGCCACGGCTGTCCCTGCATGGTGCTTAGCCTCACTCTCTCTTCTGCCCAGCTCTGCCCTCTGAGTCTGGCTGCTGGCTGATTTGTAGTGGGCCTGTGCACTGGTGGGAGGGCTGGACCAGGCAGAGGGATGGGCTTACTGGAGGAACCAGGCCAGGCTCAGTTTCCTCCTGAAGGTTGGCCACAGCCAAGCCTCTAGTGGAGAGGTGGCTGAGATCCAGAGCAGTCTTCTGGGCAGGAACAGGTGCCAGGAGCTACGAAGGGGCTGAGACAGAGCCACAGGGGCCACCAGAGCTACAGGGACAAGAGTTCTGAGCTCGCAGTGGACAGCAGGGCCGGGAGAGATGAGGACGGATGGCCAGCTCAGCAAGGATGGGCTTGCAGCTCTGCTCTGGAGGTTGGGGCTAGGCCTCAGAGAAGGCTGGGGACCTTTGGCTGCCCTGTTGTGGCTGCCATACTGGAAGGGCACCATCCAGGAGCAGAGGAGAGTGGCTGCTGGGGAGGATGGAGAGGGCCAGCACATCTGGCGAGGCATACTCCAGGAATGGGGCGGCTGCATGGCCCCTTCCGGAAAGGGGCCTCAGGTCCACCCTCAGCCACTGAGACTGGGCACCCTCACGGGGGCAGTCACAGCATCTCTGCAGAGGTGCTTACTCAAGACACACCTGAGACTTCACAGTGACCAACAGGAGCTCCCAGCCACACAGGCTTTCCCTGCACATGACCAGAGAACAGCCGATCCTAAGCCACAGCGGTGCAGGTGACAGGCGGTGACTTCCTCTCAGGGAGCACTCCCTGAGGTGCCGGCTCTGAGCCCCTCCCAACCTGGGGGAGGTGGAGGCGGATCTGGGCTGGAGCTCCCTGACCGGCTCTGGAAAGGGTGGGGTGGGGCTGCAGCTTCTCTGGGAGCAGCAGGATGCTGGCCGGGTAATGGACACCAGGCAGCCCCACCCTGGGCGTCACTTAGGATGTGGGTCAGGTCAGGACCTTGGGAGGACCATGATATGTGAGGGGTCTGAGACAACCAAGTAAAGAAGACCCTTTGTGAACACAGATTTTGTGGAAATACAAACTTTGCAGAAATGGAAACCTGCCACCCATTTAGACGTGGAGAATCAATGAGTAGGTTACCGAGGGGAGAAATAGGTAAATCTAAATTATGCATCCACTGCATCAAGCTGTGTTGTTTATTTAACACTTGCCTGGTGATGAGCTACCTTGTGTTTTGTGTTTGGCAGGCAGAGGTGTGTGTGTGTGTGTGTGTGTGTGTGTATGTGTGTGCATGCGTGTGTGTGCTAAGTATACTCCCATTTCTGAAAAGCAAATAGTCATAATAATAAAAACAAAATTGAAGCCATCAATAAAGGGTCTCATTGCAGACATCAAGGTTGGACAGATGCATGGCTGGGATCGGCCTCTGCTCCACAGCTGTCACATGAAGTACATACACCGTCCCATGGCGCAGTCAGGGGATATTAAGCCACCACTCCAGGAGGGCGCCATCACCCTGCCGGTGTAACCCGCCACCAGGCAGCCTGCCTGCTCCGCCCGAGCCTGCCCGGCCAGGGCTCTCGGCTGGCCTCCTGCTTCGGCTCCTCGCGGCCTGCTCCAGGGGAGCGTTGCCGCAATGGGTGGGAGAAAACAGGCCTTTTTCTGCAACTGCAGCTCCTGCGTTGAGGGTGTGACTTAACCCTGCTGAAGCCCCAAGTTGCTTTCTTAGGGTGGACTCCCGTCCCCTGCCGAGGGGACTGACCCCTGGGACGCCGCCCACCACAGGGCCAGCCTCCCAGTGGGGCCGAGCCCAGGGTGCTCATCTCTGAGTTGCCGCAAAGCCTCCTGTGTTTTCTGTCATGGGACCTGTACCACTTGCCAGTCTTTCGCAGGACAGTCCCTCTGATCAGACGCAAGCAAGCCCGGCCCACACCGGCCCTGAGCACGCCTGTGCCCTGGGACAGAGTGTGGGCCGGGAACCCTTGGGCCAGCAGCTTAGGGCCCAGCCTGATACCACTCAAGGGCACTGGGGATGAGGGCAGCGCCCTGGAGCGGCCTGCCTGCACCTGGCACCGGCCTGAGGGTGGGGAGCCCAGGGACCTGCTCCACTGCTCCCCTAG
This sequence comes from Petromus typicus, assembly GCA_004026965.1. NCBI lineage: Eukaryota > Metazoa > Chordata > Mammalia > Rodentia > Petromuridae > Petromus > Petromus typicus. The sequence continues at coordinate 81,896 of PVIR01003378.1, read as the reverse complement.
ACTGAGCTCCGGGGATGGGATTACTCTGCGCTGCCGGCACGGCCCGGGGAGCATGGGCGACACGGCATTCATGTCCAAGCTCATGCTCACCGTGGGGGCCTGGCCATGGCTGTGTGGGTGGCCAGGGAAGACCCAGGAAAGTCCAGCAGATGTACTCGGTCAGAGGTCCAGGCTGGGAGCCCGGGGCTGCTGGGGTTCCCAGTGTCAGCTCTTCCCGCTCCTGCTGACCGTTCCTCGTTGCCGGGCTACACAAAAACGCTCTCCTTTCAGCCTCCAGTCTCGGGTTCCTTGCTGCAGTTGCAGAGAAGCACCAATTTCCCTCCACAGCTACAGATGCTGCAGCCATGACAAAGCCCCCAAGACGACACCAGAAAGGGATATTCCGTGACAGAGTGCATGCCACCACCCGTGCCAAGGGCCTTTGACATGAGATCAGGTGTGGCAGGAAGTGCAAGTCCGGCTTGACAAGAGGTAACTGTGTCCACTGTGGCCGTCCCGATGTGTGCTGCCAGCACCAGATTATATGAGCACCAACTAAAAGCCTATTGTCAGCCAGTGTGTCGGCGCACAAGTAATCCCAGTGCTCTGGGAGGCTGAGGCAGGACAGAAGGATTGAACCTGCCTCAAAATAAAAAGTATAGCAGGGCTGGGGTGTAGCTCAATGCTGCGGCCCCAGGTTCGAAGCCCAGCAACACAAATTGAGTAAGAATTTGTTTCTAAAGCTGAGCTTAGGGGCACATTCTTGTAATTCCAGCACTCAGGAAGCTGAGGCAGGAAGATTGTTGAGAACTGTAGGCTATCCTCGGCTACAAAATGAGTTTGAGCCAGCCAGACTACATGGTGAGACCGTGTCTCAACCCGTGCCCTAAATAATTATTTCTAGCCTCAGGTTTGTCCTTTGCTTTATATGTCTGTCTGTAAATCAGTGCCATACTGTTTTAATTTCTGTAGCTTCCCAGTAAGACTTGAAATCTGGCAGCCTGAGCCTACCAGCTCCTCTTTAGAACTTAGTCACTTTCCTTCTTTAGTCACTCTCGGCCATTTCCACATCTTTTGTAGTTATTTATAAATTCTAGAATGAGCCTGTCAATTTCTAAAACAAAATATATAAACCAAGTTTAGCTGTGGCTCTGAGTGAAACTGTATTCAATCCATAAATTTGGAGACAACTGCTTAGCAATATTGCACCCAAGAATCCAGAGCTATGGAGTGATTCTTCATTTAAATAAATCTTTCATTTTTCTCAGAGTATTTTACAGGTTTCTGTGTATTGGTTTCAGGCATATTTCATAAAATCTACTACAAGTATTCAGTAATTTAAAAATTTGATAAAAATGAAATTGTTTTTACAATTTCAAAGTGCATTGTTAGTACAAAGTAACAGAACTAATTCTGGAGGTGGAAGAGCTTATATTCTCTGGCATAGTAAACTAATTTAGCTTTTTTGTTGTTGTACTGGGGACCATTTCTAAGACTCTCACACCTACCTATACCTCCACACTTTTTCTTATTTTTTTATCTTGAGACAGGAGATCAAGCAGTCACTACATTGACCACACTGGGCTCGATCTTCCCATTCTCCTGCCTTAGCCTCTCAGAGTGCTAGAATTACTTGTGAACAAAGCACATTTAATTTTTCCTTTCCCATTGGTACGACCTTTGTTTTCCTTGCCTAATACCGTGCTCATGTCCTCCACCACACTGTTCACACACAGGCCCGGCAGGAGATCGTCCCACCTGACTCCTGGCTGGCAGCGAAGCACTTCTCGCTGCTGCAGTGTTCATGCTGGACTGTGTAGGGTCCTTTATCATCTTAAGAAAGTTTCCTTCTATCACTGTTTATGGAGAAATCTCATCATGAATGGGTATTGAATTTTATCAAATTTTGTATCTATCAAAATGATCATGTGGTTTTTCTGGTTCACTCTACTAATGGGATAAATTATATCAAATGGCTTTGAAACATTGATTAACTTGTTCCATTCCTGCAAAAATCCCCACAGACTTGTATGTATTTGATTTGTTGCTGAAATCAATTTGCTAATGTTAAAGATTTTTGTGCCTAGGCTCATAGAAGGTAGTGGGCTTTCATTTTCTTGTCTTGGGCTGTGTAGTTTCGGTACTGGGGTCGTGATGGTCACATAGAACACTAGCTCTGAAAGTGCTGGGGTTAACCACTCAGTGAGACCTCTTAGCATGGACTCTTGAGACAGGCTTTCTCTAACTCTAGTCCTGTCTACGTGAGTCCCCAGAAGTTGTGGTATCCACAGCGGCAGCCCGCGCCTCCTGGGGCCTCTCAGCACCAGGCCTGCCGGCCTGCCTGGATGTAAGGGCTATACACTTGACTACATGACCATGGAGGAGGGAAGGTGTGGTAGCTGGCATGAAGGTGAAGGTACAACAGGACAGATGTGGGTGAGAGCAGGCCCCATATCCCCGGATCTGGGGTGATGCTGGCAGTGGCGATTTGGATAGAAGTTATGAAATCAAGGCAGAAGGCTGAGAGCAGAAACTGCTGTGCCTGGGAAGTCTGGAGGAGCCGGAAGAGGGCCCCTGACTGAGCTCTGGAGACTCGGGCAGGTGGAAACGCAGACCCCAAGAGAATCAGTGTGAAGACAGAAAAAATGAAAGCCTCGTGGTCTGGGATGGGCAGCACGGACGGCAGATGGGGAAGGTCAGAGGCTACCAGCTAGGACTGTGGCGACCAGACCGGAGAGGCAGCAGGCCAACTGCTTGCTGAGCACACCAGAACCATGAGTGTCAGCTGTGAAGGCCAGGCGGCCCGGGCACCACTGGCAGGCAGCAGGCAGCTCACTGATGTCTCCCGCACGCCTGGATGCCCCCGCACCCTGGCAGAGCCCTGTCTGGCGTACCCCGTCCTGAGGCTCCAGCGCTTAAAATGCCAGTGGGGTGCGAGTGGGGACCATTGTTCTGAGGGTTGGAAACACAATCAGCCCAAGGAGCACTCCACTTTCCACCGGCCTTCGCAGGGGTCCAAAGGGTCTGGGCAGTTCCCAGGCTCACCTGCGCAACAAGACGACAGAAGTGGCAGGCAGCCCGACGTGGCAGAGAGGGTATGCAGCACAAGGTCTGTAGGTGAGCTCTTGCACCCAGGCCTCACTCTAGCCCTGAAACACGCTGCAGACCTGGCGCTGCAGCTGCCCTGGGGCCCCACAGGCAGGACCCTGGCTGTGCAGGGCCTGCTTCCCCTCCCTCTCCCTCCCTTCCATCACTTCCTGCAGCACTAGCTGAAGAAAATTCAAGTGGCTTTCTGCCAGAAACACAGGTTCTCTCCAGGTTTGGCTGCCCCTGCAGATGCACCTGAGGTCTAAGGTCTTCTAGACGCTTCTCTGGATCTTGGGTACCTCTATCCCCAGCCCACTCCCAGCCCGAGAGGGAAACTTTCAACGCAGAGGCCCGGGAGGCACCCAGGGTGTCTCAGAGTGCCTAGTCAGGAAATGCAGTCTCTTCTGCCTGTGGGAACTGCCGCAGTGCTGGGTGGGGGAAAGCTTGCAGGCACCACCTCGAGAGGTCCCGAGGCTACAGCTGGGCACTGCAGTGTGCAGTACCTCACCGGCACGCAGCACCCTTACTCTCACAGGTACCATCCCACCTTCACACGCAGGACCTCAGCCGGCATTCGGCCCTTCTCCTCACGCGCCGCACCCCAACCCAAGTGCAGCAACCCATCCCACACGCAGCACTGTCCAAGTGAGCAGCACCCTAGCCTGTGCACATTACCCCACCCGCATGGAGCACTCCGCGAGGGGCGGGAAACCTTGCAGGGCACCAGGCCAAGGCGACCACCCGCTCCGTCTCCACAAGCCGGCTGCCGCCGTCCCCTCCCCCTCCCCGCCCCACCAGGCCGTTCCCTGGCGTCGCCTCTTTAGTGCCGCTAGGTGAGCGCCTGGTGGAGGCCCGCGGGACAGTACATGTGGGCGGGGTGAACTGAGCACCGCCTCTGATTGGGTGGTGTAGGCACCACTTGGAGCCGTCGCTGATGCCGGTAGAGCTCGCAAGGGCTTGCCTCAGCTCGAGTACTCGGCTAGGTTGCGCTCGGGTGCTCGGAGGCGCTCGGCTGCTCGACTTGGTTCGGCTCGGGTGCTCGGCAGCGCTCGGCTGTTCGGCTTGGTTGCTAGGCTAGGTTCGGGTGTTCGGGTGCTCGGCTGTCTTCGGCTGTGAGGCTCGACCCGGCTCGGCTGCTCGGCTAGGCTCGGCTCAGCTGCGCGGCCGCGGACGGGAGTGCGCGGGGGGCGCGGGGCGCGGGCCTCGGCGGCGGCGGCAGCGGCGGCGGGATCCTGGTGCCCCCGCCCGCCCTGTGCTCTGGACGAGGCGGAGGCATCGCAGCGGCCAGGCCTCTGACGGGCGCGTCGTGATCGCGCAGGGGGCGGCGGGGCGCGGCGGGGGCGCGGAGCAGCGCGGCCCTCCCGGGGGCGCCGCTGGCCCGGTCAGCGCGGACGGCGCTCGGTGGACGCAGACGCACGGCCGCCGGCCCCTCCCTGCCCGCGCGCGGGCGCCCACTCGCCGGCGCGGGGCCAGGGAGCGATGACATCGACGGGGAAGGACGGCGGCGGGGCGCAGCACGCGCAGTATGTGGGGCCCTACCGGCTAGAGAAGACGCTGGGCAAGGGGCAGACAGGTGCGTGCGCAGGCTTGGGCGGCGCGGGGCTCTGGGCCGGGGGCGCGGGCCGGGCGGGGCCGGTGGGAGGCGGGAGGCCGCGGGCCTCGATGCTACAGGCCCGGCCCGGCCCGGCTAGGCGAACAATGGCTCAGCCGGTGCGCCCCGGGCCAGAGGAGTCCCGCAGGCTGCGGGCGGCCGGGCGCGGCCCAAGGACACGCGGCGAGGCCCGGGGCCCACGGGCCGGGTTGCACCGCCGGGCCGCTGCAGGTGCAGCGGCCGCATTGTGCGCGCGCGAGCGCCGGGCCATTGTGCGGCAGAGGCGGGGGCCGGGCCCATCTGCTGTCCCCGGCTGCCGGCCGCTAATGGGCTGCGCCCGAGCAGCTGCGCCCGCCGCGACCCCCGCCTGCGGCCCGGCCTGAGTCTCGCCCAGGTCAGACGCCCCTCCGTGGCAGGGAGAGCGCAGGACCGCGCGCCGCTGGACAGCGCCTTTCTCGCCGCCTAAACCGAATGCCTGCGACACTGCACTTCCCGGGGGGAGGGAGGGGGTGACCGCTGCCACTGGCCTGGCCGGTGAGCCGCGTGGGCTCCAGAGAGGGGGATCCCGGCCGATCCTGGCCGTCTGTCCCGGGATAGGTTGGGTCCTGTCCCCAGCCAGCCACCAGCACTGCACCCTTGTTTTTGGCCACCTGCTGGGCTTAGGCCAGCCCCCTTGCCTGGTCAGCCCTGCCAATTCACAGACCTCTTTGTGGGAGGCTGGGACTCAGCCATTTTCTTTCTTCTCCCAGGACCGGCCTGTCTCCTGGGCCCAGAGGTCCGATCACCACAGAGCACTTCTCCTTCCTATGGGAGAAGTTCCTCAGGCAGGCCAGGGAGAGCAGGCTAGTGTCCTTGCAGGTGGGGCCCTCTGCAAGTATCCCAGGTCCACTAGAGGCAGAGGAGGAAGCCTTTGGGAAGAAAGTGGGCCAGCCTGGGCTGTGATGTAACTGAGGCAGAGGCAGGAAAGTGCCTGGCCCACCCTGGGAGGCAGGAGGACCTAGGGCCAGAGTGCTGCCTGGGGTCTGGGGGAGGCGCAGACAGCTGGTGTTCAGCTTCCCAGGAAAGCAGTAGTAGTCTGAGAGACCCTTAGTGGAGAAAGGGCCAAGGGCAGCAGAATGCAGGAGGCAGCAAAATAATGTAATTACTATTCCAATACAATGTTACCGTGAGGCCGTGGGTGTGCAGGTGATGACTGCGGGAGCCATGCCCAGGGCTGCGACTCTCCTCTCCGAGTCTGAGTTCATTCCAAGAGGCTCCATCCGGATTGCTGGAGATGGGTGTCACCAGGGTGTGTGTTTTGACGTCTAGGAAAGGCCCGGGCACCCGTGGGAGGCAGTGCCCTCCCAAGTCGTGCTGGGCACAGTGTGTCCGTGTGTCTGTCTGCCTGCTACGCTGCTTGAAGCGCCCTGGGGGATGTGGCCCCGAGTGTGCCGTCTGCTGTCCCAGAGGAGGACAGGCTTGCTGCCAGAAGCCTCGGTGGGAGAGTGCACTGGACCTCCGTCCACTGCCATCCTGAGTGTGTTCTGCGCTGGGACTTCTGTGTAGGACTTGGCTGCGTGGTGTGGCCACCAGGCAAATATGGTGGCTCCCAGCTCCCGCCCACTCCATGTCTGTGAGCCAAGAATGTTTCTGTCTCCCTGTCCTTCTCCCGCATGCCCCTGGATTTTCCAGATGAAGCTGCTCCTTGGGTGGCTGGTGGCATGGTCTGGTGGTAGAGGGCAGCTTGAAGGAAGTGGGCCTCTATGGAGTCAGCCTGTGTGGTGTTCACACCCTCACTGACCTCTGGGCCCAGCCTGTGCCTTCCTGGCACCTTCAGCATTGGCCCTGGGAATTGTTCCTGCCACTTTGTGACGGTGTTTGACCTTGGTCTTGGCTGGCCTGGTAGTGACTGCTGTCATCTCCCTTTAGTCCAGGTGTGTCCCCTGCAAGTGATGTGGTGGGCTAAGGTGTACCCTGGATGGCATTTGGCAGTCTCAGGAGACCTCTGGGCCCAGAGACCCTGTTCAGAGCCCCAGGGTGGGTGTCTACCTGAGAGGGCTCCGCTATTATCCCTGACCAAGAGATGCTGGTCCAGCCCTTGCTGGGACGAACGGTGAAAGTTAGGAGTCAGAGCTACTGCGATGTGCTTCTGACACTAAGGCATGCCCAGAGCTGGAGGGAAGAAGGGCTGCGTGGGTGCAATACAATGCGCTCATCCCTCTGCCCACTGGTATATAAGCTGGACATTTTCCTGCCTAGACAGGAGCTCCCTTGCCTGGGTGGGCCTCGTCTTCTGCAGCCTGTGGTGTCTGGACACCTCGTGAGAACAGGTGATAGACAGGGCCCCTCAGCTGCTGTTAAGCCTGTTGGGGATGAGGACAGAGCTGTCCTCCTGCTCATTTGGCTGAGGTCACAAGCCCAGGGATGCCGGCCTGGCTGCCAGGCTGAGGGTACTCGATGTGCTGTGTCTCTTTCAGAGAGACCTGTGAGACAACTGGTATGGAGCACTGGCAGCTGGTAGGACATGGGGGGTGGAAGGAGCCTGGGACAAGTAGGGTGAGACAGGGGGAGATAGTGAGGATGGGACAGAAGACGGTGGAGACTGGTGAGAGCCCCACCTCCGGTGAGCCACCACCCGTGGAGGCCCTGGTGTCTGGCTGGCTGTAGCCGAGTGGGTGGGGCGGCTATGCCCACTGCCTGTACCCCGTGTCCGGAGCCGGGGGCTGGGGCTGTCAGAGTGGAGTGGCCACCTGCACAGCTGTCCCTGCTACATGTGCAGCACTGCTGCTCTGAGCTCTGAGGGGTTTGTTCCTGGCAGACCCTAGGCAGGACTGGAGGGAACCATGGCTAGCGCGGGCAGAGGCTATGCTGCAGCAGTTTGGGCTGGACAAGGTTCCACGTGGCACAAGGCAGACTCTCCTGCTGCCTCCGGTGCAGGGCTTCCGCTGGCTAAAGGTGGCTGTTGTCAGTGTGTGAACTCCTTAGTCCTCTGTGTATCCACCCCAGTCACCTCAGATACAGTGTGAAGCCAGCAGGGGCTTCCCTCACCCTGGAGCTCCATGTCCCTGACCTGTGTCTGTAGAGCCCTCCAGCAGCAGCATACCTCATCCCGCCCACTTCGGGAGCCCTGCCCTGGCCCTGCCCTCCTAGGCTGGCACTGGGCAGCGCCAGGGCAAAGTGGCTTGGAAGACCCATGACTGAGCAGCCTGCGAGAGCCGTAGGAAGCCACTCACTTGGTGACCTGGTGGATTCTTTGGGGGACACCCTGGGGCTCGTTCTCTGTGAGGCAGCCCCCAGGGCTAGCTAGCTCTGGAGAGGAGACCTTGGAGCTCTGCTCCAGGGGTGCACTGGGGCCAGGCTGCCCTAGGGCCTAGACAGCCTGGAGGCTGGGCCAGGACTGAGGCGGGGACAAAGCAGAGACCGTGCCAGGCCTTGTTCTGCTGTTTGTGAGGGCCAGTGTTCTGAGTCTGGTATCTGAGGCCTGAATGTTGCAGCCCCCTCCCTTCCCGGCGGCCTCTGGCCTTTCCCCTCCAGGCTGGGCCTGGGATTCCTCCTTGGGCCCAGGGTAGTAGCAGCACCTGCCTCGCAGCATGAAGTCCCCTGGGTCCCTGTGTCTCCAGGCTGAGCTCAGCCCCATGGGTTCTGGCCTGGAGGACAGAAACCCCCTTCCTGTGGGCCTGGCCTAGCCTGCACAGATAGTTCTGTCTTTGCGGTTCTGGACTGTCTGGGCAGGGTTAAGCCCAGCTGGAGTGGGGGTGGTCTGGGCAGTTCAAGTACTCCCCAGGAGTTCCTGGGCCTGTGGGTTCATGTGTTGCCTAGGGCTAGTCTTCGAGGCAGGGCTGGCCTTCCTGGCCCAAGCACAGAAGTGGGAGAGTGCCTAGCAGCTGTCGGTGTGTGGCTAATGATGCAGGCCGGGGCAGTTGCATCCTTGGGGCCTGGGCTGTGGGCGGTTTGTGGAGGAGCTGCCTGATCAAGAATGTGGTATCTGGGCTGGGGAGTTAGCTCAGTGGTTCCAGCGCCTGTCTTGCAAGAGCAAGGACCCGGGTTCGATCCCCCGTAACCACATACCATACTGGGTGTGGACACTCAAGCCCAGCGGCAATCAGTACCACATACCACGGTGCCAGGCGTGGTGGCTCACGTCTGTAATCCCAGCACTCAGGAGGCAGAGGCAGGAGGATTGCTGTGATGTGAGTTGGAGGCTGAGCTCAGGGCCAGCCTGAACCACAAAGTGAGACTCTGTCTCAAAAAAACCTTAAAAAAAAAAAGAATGTGGTATCTGACATGGCCTAGCAACCCTGACTCCAGCTGCCAGGGAGGGGGAGAGGGCCAGTATGTGGGCTGAAGTGGGCATGTCCAGTGTCCCAGAGATAGCTCTGGGTCCCTGAGACTGCGGTAAGGCTGACTTGACTGGGCAGTGTCCATGTGCTTGGCCTGGCAGGACTCGCCCAGGCGGGGATCTCACTGGTACAGTATATGCACCCGGAAAGCTCTAGCTAGGTGGCTGCTGGTGGTCAGAGACAGCCCTCAGGCTGGGCCCCACATCTGGGCCTCACACACCCACACAGTGGGGCTTGTTCTACTCTTTCCTGTGCTGCTGGAGAGGACCCTACATAGTCTGACCACCCTCCTGCTTGGCCTGGCGTGGCCTAGGCAGTCCCAGGAGTGCTGGGCTGGGCATGCGACCTCAGAGCCCATGTAGCCAGACTTCCCAGACAGCCTGGCTGTTTCTGCTTTACGTCTTTGGGGCCCTCTGCCTGCTCTGCAGTGCCTTCTTCCCCAGAGTGGCAGGAGACTATGAGACTGACCCTGCTTCCCCTGGGTACTGGGATCCATGCCATCAAGGTGCAGGGCAGGCTGGTCCCCAGGAGCACCTGTGTTGAGCAGGCCCTTGGTGGGATCCAGGCTGTAGTCTGGGAGTCACGTGTTCTTTTCTCCTTTTTCCCCTCTTTAAATTGGAATGCACGTGTGCATGGGTAAGCAGGGCTCTGCTGCTACAGCCCGGGGACCCTCAGGCTTGAGATCACGGAGAGGCAGGACAGATGGGCAGCCGCTCCTCCCCTGCAAATGGGATTTCCTGGGGCCCGTGGTGGTGGAGAGTGGGAAAGAGGATGGGGGTTGTGACAGAGCTGGCCAGCCGGGGGGATGCTGGTCTGGCACCGTACCTCAGGGAACAGCCCTGCCAACTCTTGCAGTTCTTCTGTCCCTGGGCTCCTGGATGTGTCTCCGGGCTCCTGCAGGGTGGTCTCACCCACCTGGCCCTGTGGACTGTGTTTTCCCAGGGCCACCTGAGCCTCAGGTCTGCGGTTCCAGGACTTCTGTATATTGTGCTCTCTTGGGAACAGAGTGGCCAGCTCTGGGCTGACCCTGGATACAGAGCACCCCCGAGGCCGGCAGCCCCAGCCTCAGCTCCCGGCCCCCGCGTCTGATTGTGCTTCATGCAGCCTTGTTCAGAAGTGAATCCCAGGCAGCATCAGTATTGGGCACCATCGTCCTGTCACTGGTCTCTCAACATGGGCAGGAATCTCCAGACACTGGACATTCCACTTGGGGACGCTTATTCTGTCTTTTGTGTACCCCCACCCGGGGGTCAGCAGGGGCCCCAGCTTCCACTTCAGTGTAACTAACTGGTGCCCCCAGGCCTGGGCCTGGTCACTGGGTTTGGGGGGACTGCGGGTCTGTGTTTTTGACACTGATGCTGGCCATACCCACCAGGGGCCACTTCTTACTTGACCCCTGGCCCTGAGTGTGGCAGCTGTAAGTGCCACCTTGAATCCACAGACTGCTGACAGTGGGCCCGTCACACTGCCAGCACTACAAGACTCGTCCTGCCTGTCTCAGTGGGGAGAGACAACTTGTGGGTGGGATTAGGTTCATTTTAACCCCACCATGGGGTGGGGTCTCTGCTGCTCTAGAAAGCTTTTTTCCAGAAAGCATGGGGGGCCACAGAGGTGAGCTGCCTGTGGTGCTGGCCCTGTGCCAGCCTCTGGCCAGGGTACGGTGCACGTGAGTGAGCACAGGACCAGCCAGCTGGATGTGCTTGGGTCTGAGGACCTCCTCCTGCCCAGCCCTGCCCCAGGCCCCTCCAGTGCTGGGCCTCGGTATGAGCCCCTTGGACCAGTGTTTTCCTGATGCTGGGACAGCACGGGTGAGTCCTCTAGCTCTCCCTGCCTCCAGGCTCCTGGCAATGCTGCCTCTAGGGGGCAGGAGTCCCTGGTCACCATCTTGGACACTGCAGCACGGCCCCCAGGGAGCACTTTGCCTGGGCCACCTCTTCCTGTGCCATGGAGCTGCAGGCTGACTCACCTGTGAGGGCCTGCACGTGGACTGAGAGCATCTACTTTGGGATTTCCCACCTGCCTCTCATCGGGGCGCAGGATTTCCTGTACATGGGCATGTGTGTCATTCTCACCAAGGCCCTGGCAGCCTGGAGGAGTGAGCCAGTTCTTGGCATGGGGCTTGTGGGGGCCACCTGCCTGAGCTCATGCCTGGACTCCTTCACCTTCATACTGGGAGCCCATGGCCCCTTCCCGTCCCATCTGCTGCCCTCTGTGCAGGGTAGGCCCTGGTGAGGCTGGATGATGTGGATGGGCCCCGCTCCCCTCTCCCCCCACCCCTTCTGCCCAGGTCCCACCCTGAATCCTGCCAAGGCCTGGAGCTGTCCAGCAGTGCCGTGCTGAAGGCACCTATCACACCTCTGTGTCTGCTGGGAGATGCTGGGAGAGCAGTGTGAAGCCATAGGGTCCTGGGTGAAGCCCAGGCCTGTCCCTCCACAGTAGCCTTGGGCTGCATACTAAGGAAGGGGAGGTGAAAATTGCCTGGGCTTCTTGTGTGCTGGGGTGCAGGCTGTACTGCGTGGGAGAATGGCCACTATCGCAGTGGACTCTGACATTGGCCCCCAGGCCTGCATTCCCCTGACAGGGAGACATTAAAACCAGGGTGTGGTTTTCCTAGGTTGGGATTAGACACAAGGTGTGATGTCTGTCACCTGGCATTTTGGAACTATCTTGGCCCCAGGCAGGATGGCATATAGCGGTGTGGGAAGTGGCCTCGGGGTAGGCACAGGGTGGACAGGGCTTGGACTAAGTAAGCGGCTGGCTGGGCGCCGAGTTGAAGATTGCCACCTGCATCTCACCTTCTGGTGGTCAAGGAGAGACAGAGAGGTTGGGGGCCACTAGTGTTCCCCACGGGCTTCCTACCTTGGGTCCTGGGGGCCAGCTCTCGATGGGTCCTGCTCATGACAGGCCTTGAGTCGCACCTGCTGGCCCTCAGGCTGAGGCTTGAGTGAGCCTGATGAGGGCAGGAAGCAGCTGCTTTCCGGGGAGAGGCCTTGGCACCCGGCTCTCTCCTCCTCAGATGCACAGAGCTAGCAGATCTGCAGGGCCAGTTTCTGGGTCACCTGGCTGTAGGTTTGTGGCTATGAACCCTGATCCTTGAGGATTTGTACCCAGACACCCACGCAGACATTGTGGTGGGGGCACCCATGGATGAATGTGGCTGTGTCTCGCACGTGAGTGTGTGGGTGAGCTGCAGTTACTGTCACCCTTGGGAGGAGTCCTTGGGGGCCTGGCTGGAGCTCCAGTGGGGACAGTAACATCTGAACCCAGGCCTACACCAGCACTCTGCTCTCCTCATGCCAAGCCTGTGCCCCTGGCACTGTGTGCACAGTGCCTGGCCAGCTGTGTGAAGCGCACCAGGACCTGCTCTCCTCAGGGGTGCCCCCGAGGAAGGATGATGCCCGCCTACTCCAGCTGGGCCAGCTCAGCAGCAGGCCCTGGTCCATGGACCCGGTGCTAAGGTGACAGTGCTGCCAGTGTGGAGTACTCTTTGGGTCCTGTGATGCCTTGCCATCCTTTCCCATGCCTCTTGGGTGCTGGTCCCTTGCTAGTGGTGCCTGGGACACTGTCCACTCACTGGCTTGGCACCAGGGACAGGGTGCCCAGGCTCCAGGCCTGTGTGCAGCCTGTGCTGGGTCTGTTTGTCAGTTCAGGAAGAAAGGAAACACCACGGCTCCCAGGGCCGTGGACCCATCCGTCCCTGTAGCCTTATCCCTGCAAAACGATGTCCCCCATCTCTATGAGAGTCCATTTGGGGCTGGGCCCTTGGAGTGGCTGGCAGCCATGGGCATGCTCCCTGTGCTGCTGGGGCTCTGTGAGCCATTGGGCTCCTTGCTGCACTCTGGACTCCCCACCTAGATGCCCAGGCTCTCCTGCCCTGGGGGGGCCAGCAGCCCCAAGAAGCAGCATCCGTCCTAGGTGGCCCAGAGTCCCTTCCTGTCTAGGACGTCAAGGCCCTTGTTGTGTGACACTTCAGGCTCCATTCTATGAGTGCCCCATACAGGTGGCCTCCTGGCTTTGTTAACAAAGTTTGTGGCAACCTGAGGGTCCGGGGAGCAGGCGAGGGGTTGTGGATGCTGGCTGAAGGCTCAGCCTGGGTCAGGGCTGGGAGGATGGGCTGTGCCTGGCCCTGCTCAGCCCAGTGCTGGTGCTCATGGCCTGCCCTGATCACGGGTGTGGAGAAGCTGGGCTGTGTTACACCCTGGCCCCATGGTGCAGGCGTCTTTCTCTTGCCTTTTCATGGCGGGGACAATTGCTCCCTGGGCCATGAAGTATGAGCAGTCAGGTTGGGCAGTGAGCTATGGGGCCGCAGTGTTCCCTGCCAAGCCCCAGCTGTCCTGTGAAGCTGCCCGTGTCGGGCGCTACTCTACAGCTGGGCTCGCCCCACCCCCAGCACACTGTGTCCCTGCCTGCCCTGGGCCCCCCAGTCATCTGCCCCATCCTCTATGCTGTAGAGTGTCAGGACTGAGTGCCACCTAGGGTCCCTCCTGATGCTGGGACAGAGGGGGCTGGTGGTGTCTGGTTTGTGTCCAGAACTGAGGAAGGCAGGTGGGGTGGGGCAGAGTGCACAGGACAGGGAGGCCACCAGCCTAGTGCGGACCTGTACAGGACAGGTGACCAAGATGGGCGTCCTGCCTGGGTCTGGGCATGGCCATGACTCCATGGTGCTCAGGATGGCTGCTTGCATCTGGGTAGCAGGTTCTGTCCTCCTCCCTGCCCTTCCTGCCAACTGCCCACTAAGCAGATTCTATTATTACCCCAGTGGAGATTACCTTGCGGCCTCCAGGCCAGCGTACATCCTTGCGGTGCAGGGCCCTTGTGCCCCTTTCCATAGCCTCCTTCCAGGATTGTGCAGGGTGTGTGTCTATCTGTCGTCCCTCCAGTTTCCTGAGGGGAACTGTTTCCTCTGCAGAGGCTGTGGAGGTGGCTGTGCCAGGCTGCCCTGTCCTCAGCTATTGGCTAGCCCGGGGCAGATGAGGGATGGCCAGGGCTTCCCCTCTTCGGCCTGGCTTGGAGTGCTGCCTGGCTTTCCTTGCCTGCCTGTCCACTCACGGGTCTGGACGCAGCCCTGGCGTGCCCCTTCCCTGCCCTCCTCTCCAGGCCCCAGGCACCCTCTCCCTAGAGCTTCCCACCACCCCTCAGTTCAGACCTGCCGCTGTCACTAGTCCTGGCTGCACTGACCCCTGTAATAGGCCTAGCTGTATGGCCAGGCCACCTGCCGACAGCAGGTGGGTTTCAGACTCCAAGCAGGGCAGAGGGCGCGTACCATGGCAGCAGGAGCCGGAAGTGTTCTCAGATGGAGGGAAGGAGAGAAGCCCCACCCTGATATGGGGGTTCCTGGGAAAGGCCAGGCCACTCTCACAGGGCCATCAGAGGGAGTGAGCGGGGCGGGGGGTGGAACAGCTCCAGCTGTGCAAGGCTAAGGCATGCGGCCTCTGCTGCTGGCTGTCCCTGGGCTGTCAGGGCCTGGGCAGGAGTGGCAGGGTCCCTGGAAGCCTTGAAGTTGAGGAGCTGGGCATCATGTCTCAGGAAGGCACGGGGGTATGTGCAAACTTGTGTGTGTTGTTTGTAGACCGTGTCCCTGTGTAAATGTGTAGACTTGTGTGCACATGGGCATGTGTATGGAGGCCTGTATGTGTGCAGGCTTGTGTGTGCATAGGTGTGTGTGGGCCTAGGTGTGCGTGGGCATGTGTGTGCAGGCTTTTGAGTATGTGTGGGAGGTCTGTGTGTGCACGGGTATGTGTGTAGGCCTCTGTGTGTGTGTCTGTGTATGTGTGCAGGCCTGTGTGTGTGTGTGTGTGTGTGTGTGCGCGCATGCACGCAAAGACCTGTGTGTATATTTAGACCTCAGTGTGCAAGTCTGCATGCTGAGTCTTCCTTCATGTGGGATGACAGGCGAGGCTCCCTGGGGCTTCCCAAGGAAGGCATCCCCGACCTTGTCACCATGGCAACCCGCCCCCGTCCCTGGGGCCCTGAAGGGGTGGGGCCTGGCAGGTGCAGAGGAGGAGGAAGCAACTGCAGCCCGGAGCATGATGTGGGGCTGGGGAGGGGGAAAAGCTGGTGTCTGTTGTGCCCTTCGAGTCCCCCCAGACACCTCTGCCCTGCCGGTTCAGCATTCAGCCACCCCACCCCAGGCCTGGTGCTGGCGCGGTGCGGTCAGTGCAGGTGTGTCTGCCCCAGCGGGGCATAGCTGCTCCCTGCCCCCAGGCTCTGCTCACCTCCAGTGGGTCCCAGCCCTGCCACAGGCAGCTCAGGCTGTACCCCCGCCCCAGGGCCTAATCCGGCCCTGCAGAGAAAACAGCAAAGGCCTCATCTGACTGGGGGGAGCGAGGAGGACCTTGAGGTGCTTCCCTGGGCTGAAGCCCATTTGTAGCATCTGATGTGATGTCCCAACCCTCAGGCCTCCAGGAGGGTGGCGCAGGGTAGCTTAGCCCAGGAGACCGGGACAGGGATGGGCACGGCGGAGGCAGTGCGTGCTGCTCGCTCCCTCCAGGGCCCATCCCTGTGCCCCAGACTGGCAGCAGGGGGGACTGGGGAGAGGGGCTGTCCTGACTCTGGGCTGCAGGTGCGGGGTTACCTTCCTGCCTGCCCCGAGCCTGGGAGTGATGCAGGACGCCCCAGGCAGGACCCGGCTATCAGGATGGGCTAGAGCAGGAAGCAGCCAGGCTGGTGGTGGGCTGCCGGCAGTCTCGGGGCCCAGCGCAGGTGGAGTGTGGCTGGCGGGGCCTGAGCTGGCCTAGTGCAGGGGGCTGGAAGGACGGAGGGCGTGGGAGCCACAGATGCTGCCTGCCTGCTCTGCTCCTGTTGCCATGGCAACAGATGGAGGTTTGGCAGTATAGAGGAGGGGAGGGCTTTGTGTGAGGTACTGGGGTTTGGAGACCAGGGGCTCCCCTGGGGTGCAGGGTGGGGCTCACAGGGCTGCCCGGGTGGCTGCACATGGAATCTAAGGGCCCTCTTTTCTGTGTACCTTGCTTCTGGAAAGGGGCTGGCTCCCAGCTCTGGCTGGAAGACCATGGTCTGCCCCCACCACGGACACCAGCCTTGTCATATGCAGCTTCTTACCACAGTGCCCATGCTGAGGTGGATGGGCACCCAGCTGAATGTCCTGCCCAGCTGGGCCCCGCTGTGCCAGCACCACTGGACACACGCCCAAGTACAGCACCCTGGGGGCTCACTGCGTGGTGTGGCCCAGGACAGTTTCCTTAGGTCCAAGGGTCCCATTCAGGTGGCCACATGTGTGGTTCCCAGTCTCTGTGGCACTGTAGGCATCTGGGACCCTACCTGCCCTGCCACAAGGGCACAGTCCCATGTGCCCATCCCTGTGGCATGGGTTCCTGATGGCTGCATGCTCTGGAGATGGAGTGGGCAGGGCTTCTGGCCTCCACGGTGGACCCTTCCCAACAGTGCTGCACCCTGTGCTGGGAAATGGCCTGATCCTGCACCTTCCTGGGGGACAGTGTGTTCTGTGGTGTCACCAGGAGGCCTGGGGGTCAGCAAGGTTAGCCTCCAGCCTGCAACTTGCCTGGCTCCTGGTGGCAAGCACTTCAAATGCACTTGCAGTGACAGTGCAAAAGACTTCGGGCGTCTCCATCTGGGGCCTTGGGGTGTGCTGGAGACAGTTGCCCCTGGGGAGGCTGGGGCTCTTGAGGAACCGAAGGAGGGGGGCCTAGAGGGAGGGGGCCTGGGTCCTCAGCCCTAGCCTCCTGTCTCCAGCCCCTGCCTCCGAGGACGGTCATCTGCTGCGGTGAAAGGTGGTGGGATGCCAGGCTTCCTGTCACCCTGCCCTGCTCCTTGGCAGGGTAGGAGGCTGGAAGGGCAGAGTGGCAGCTGTGGATGGAGTGACCTCGGGCTCAGCCCTGCATTTGCCCTAAACTCAGACCCCTGCCTGCCTCCCAGGCCTCTGGCTGGTGACCTGAGAAGCTTCTAGGAGGTGTAGGGAGTGTAGCAGTCCCAGGGCTGGGCTTGGCCACAGGCTGCTCCTGGTCCCCTGGACCCTAGCCTGTCCTGAGGGAGGGGAGTGAGCAAGGGGACCCTGGTTACTGGGTCCAGTGTGGGAGGGGCAAGGTGGGGAAGCAGCACAGACCTCATGGCTGGCTGGTGAAATGCTCCCGTTTTGGGAGGGGATCCAGTTCCCTGCTGGAGCAGGGGCTCCTGGATGCAGGGCAGACTGCCTGCACGATGGTGGGTATGCACAAGGTCACAAAGTGACCATGCCCTGCAGCTGGGAGTCCTGTGGGTTTGTGGATTTCAGGCATGTGGAGCCAGAGCAGGGCTGGGGACACAGTGTGGCCCTGTGGCCATCTTCCTCCCAGAGAGCAGCTCTACAGATGCTGGCCCAAGCCAGGAAGGAAGCAGGAAGGGTGTCAGAGGTCTGTGACCCCCCCACGCCCTGGCCTACCAGAGGCCACAAAGGGCTTCTCTGGCAGGACAGAGCTAGGCAGTGGGAGGAAGTACCTGTCAGGCATCTATGGGGCGGTGTGACTGCCAGGTGGCCCAGCCAGACAAGGCCGGGTGAGATGCTGCTGTGGGCCCTGAGGCTGCCCACTGCAGTGCCACTACCTGTGGGGGGCATCAGCCACACCATGTGCTCTGGGCCTGATGTTGTCTGAGCACCGTCATCTTCAGGGCAAGGGTGCTTTGCCCAGGCCTGGCCTAGGCAGACTGCACTTCTGTCCTCAGCAGGATTGGTGGCCACAGGAGGAAGCTGGGCAGTGCCCATGGGTCGGCCTGAGACCTGGCTGGTGTGACTTGGGTGGCTGGGCTCAGACCCTGGCGTCTGTGCTCTCACGTGTGTGTGACAGGGCTCTCACGTGTGTGTGCCCTACTGCGGCTCTTCTGGACCCTCTCGTTCCCCGCTGCCTCGCTGTCTCCCTTGCACTCTTGGCCCATTTATTGTAAGTGCAGCTTCATTAAAGCTCAGGCCTCTGCCCACCTGTCCTTCCCATTTCATAGCATCTCCTTTCCAGAGCGCTGGCCCTGCCCCTTCTGGGGAGAGGGGCTTCCCTGGGGGAGCCCGAGAGGAGCAGCATGCCTCCCCATTGCCTAAACTACTGGGTGGCTCCATAGCTTCTTGCTGTCCACACCGGGCTCCTCCTCCGACCCCTGCCTGTACCAACTGGATGGCTATGACCTCCCGGAGCCAGGCTGGGTCCCTACCCTGTCACTGTCTTCCTTCACCCAGGCTAGTGTGGCCTATCCTCGGGACTTGTCCTTGTCCCCAACTGCGGCCTGGAGGGTCTGGGCTGGGTGCTTACCTTTGTGCCACAGCTGCCAGTGTGGTCACACAGTCTGCCTGCGTGTCCCTTCTGTCTGTTCATCCTCTACGCGGTTCCTGGGTCCTCTTGTCTCCAGTCACGTTCTGGAGACCCTGCTTTCCCATGTAGCTCTTCACCACTGCTCCAGGACATCGGCCCTTGGGGCCTGGCCTGGAGCGAGAGGCCCAGCCTGCCCTGTTGCATCTCAGGTGTCCTTGGCTGGACACCATGACCCAGGGCACAGGCCACGCATCGAGGGACATGCAGAGGTGGAAAGCAGGCACATTTGCTTTGGAAACCCCTGGGTATTTTTGACAGCGATGCTGTGTATGTGCGTGTACGTATGTGTGCTACCATGTGCACAGTGAGCTTGTCATTTCTGATTGAATTAGTATTCCCAAAATCTGCTTTAGTTTCCATTGCAGTAAGGTCAGCAGATATAACCATGCCATGGGAGCCCATGGGTGTCCGCTGACTTTTGAGGCACTGAGTGGCCTTGCTTCCTGCTGAGGGCCTGCTCCTTGGACCCCTCCTCGAGGGCTGCTGCCTTGGGTTGCCCCTTTGGGTTACCTGTCCCACAGAATGTGCTCTGTGTCATGTTTAGGACTGAACCTAAGAAACGCTTCTGGCAGGGGCTAGTGTGGTCCCCGTGGACTGCCACCTCCTGCCTGCAGGAGACAGTCGCTGGAACCCCTGCCTTGCTTTGAAGTCTGCCTGACTCTAGGGACTCCGTTCAGCCTGGTCTTAGGGTATTTGCTGGAGGTGGAGTCGGTCTCCCCTAAGTGCTGGGAGGCCCGCGGGAGGCACTGTCCTGGGCGAGGCTATGCCTTCTCCCTGGCCCGGGGCAGGGCTTTCCCCCTCAGGGAACTGTGGAGGTCTCTGTCTGTGGAGGTCTCTGACGTGGATGGTCCATTCCAGCTGCCCTGTGCCCACCAGCTTCCGCCAGTCTCAGGTGGTGGAGAGGATGCAGGCCAATGTGTTGTTTGCTCAGCATCACTCAGACCGACCCTGAAGCCCTGCCGCTGCTGCTGCTGCTACTGCTGCAGTGGCCATCGTGCTCCCTGCATCGATGGTCCTGGAGCACTTTCTGAACACGCGCATCAGTCTACATGTCTCCTGAGCCACAGCTTTGCCCATGTCCTTATGCGGTGCCAAGGGTCAAATGGGTGCCTCCTCCACAGTGTCACACATTATGAGAGTGACTTTCTAGACACCTTTCCCTGTCCTGTGGCACCGGTCTCCAGGAGAACCCAGGAAGTGCTGGGTGAATGCACAGGGTGTGCTCCTACGATGGCCAGGTGTGGGGCCACAAGTGCCCTGCCTCCGTGTGCTCTGCTGTGGGATGGTGGCATTTCCTGGACCCGCTCCTCCTCTCACACAGCATGTTTGGAGCCTGAGCATGAAGTGACCTCAGACTTTCTGGAGTGCTCTAGGCTGGAAGAGCCCTGTGGCCAGCAGGCTGCCTCTGCCTCCTGGCCTTGGGGAACGAGCTCCAGCTGTGTGTGGCCCGTTCGACCTCTGGCTACAGCAGTTTGGGCAGGGGCTGGTCCAGGTCCCTCCCTACTTCCTGTGGGCTGTCCTGCCATGTTTGGGTCCAGGGCAGGAGGCACAGGCAGGAATGTGTGGGGGATGCTGTGGCATAGGTTGTGGTGCTGTTTGTGGTTTGGTTGATTATCCTGGGAGGTGGGGATGTCCCCTCTTGTGTGAGGGTGGCTGGCTGCAGTGGGGAAGTGTCATCCTTCTGCCCCTCAGTCCTGCTGCTCTGTGCTCTGTACCTCGTGGACCTCTGGCCTGTGCCTGCAGTGTGGGGGCCCTGCCCCCTTGAAAACTGGGCCCCTGAGCAAGGGACCAAGTGCCGTAGCCTTGGTTTCCCCATCTTGAGTTTCATGAGCCTAGGGAGAAGCTGTTTGGGGGCCCGAGCCGTGGCCTTGTGGAGCATTGCTGGGCCTGGGCCAGAGCTGCCTGGCCCATACTGCCCTGGGGGCTGGCAGCTCTGGGCTCCTCTCCTGCCATAGGGGTGACCGGTACAAGTGCTTTCGGAGCTATGTGGAGACATGTTGGGTTTGTGGTCTTGGGAAGTGGCATAAATAGGCTGTGGTGAGTGTATCCATGAGCTCCTCTGGGCTGTGTGGCCAGCGCTGATTCTGCCCCCACGCCTGAGGCCCCACTGTGGAGGTGGGGCCAGGGTTGGGCCCTCTCTTGGTCTCTAGGGTGTTGGCCTTTGACACCCTGAAGTCTGGATGATCCCACATGGACATCATGACTTACGACATCCCAGAGGTCCACCTGTGGGTTCTGGGTGTGCAGATCTGGATGCACCTGGGATGCCATGAAGCTCCTATCCCTGTGCCAGGCACCTTCAGCTGTGCCTGGCAGCTACACCTGCCCTTGGAGTCTGAGGAGGGGACAGGGCTCTGGCCCCAGTTTCACTGGGGGCCCACAGCCCACCTATCTGGGGGATCTGCATGGGGTGGACTGGGAACCAACTGTGAGACTTTCCTAGCATTTAAGAGTTGGGTATGGCACCCCTACTCTTCCAGGAGAAGACTTCACCTACCATTTTGTGCCCAGGTGGGTTCTGGTCAGCTGAGCTGCTGCTGCCTTCCACACCTGCACCCCTGCCAGTGGCTTGTGCCCTCTGCTCTCCACCCCCTGCCCCATGCTTCAGCTCTGGAGAGGGATTTCAGGAGAGGTGGGATGGGGGAGGGAGGCCTAAGGGTTAGGGGAGCAGCCCCAGCACTATGACAGTGCATGCCCAGGGTCAGGGCAAGCTGGGTGTGGTGGCACATGCCTGTGATCCCAGCAATCAGGGAGGCAGAGACAGGAGACATGAGTTCAAGGCCAGCCTGAGCTACATAGTGAGAACCTGTCTCAAAAAAAAAAAAAAAAAAAAAGAATCTGGGGCACAACTTGTGGTCCCCCTTGAGTCTCCTATATGGGAGGGGATCATGCAGAGGAGCTGCCTCTCCCCAGATGTGCGTGCATAGGCCCTGGCTTGGTGCTAGTCAAGGGCAGTATGTACCCAAGGGCTTAGCTTGGCTCTGGCTAGGACTGGCTGTGGGGCTGAGGCACTGTGGCTGGCAGCCTGCCTGCCTAGGGTGGCTTTCCTTGGTGGTGGCCCTGACAGGCTGGGGGTTGGGGTTAGGGTGCAGCTGCCCTGTGCGGAGGCTCAGCCTTGCAGGCGCCCACTGCACCTCACCCACCCTTTCTTGTCACCCACCCTGGGCAGCCAGCCTAGCAGCCAGGGCTCCGCATTGCGGATGTGTTTCTTCAAATAGCCAGTGCTATGCAGTCCCCATGCAGCCCACGCAGTCCCAGGGAGCCATCAGTGCTGCCTCCACACCCACATGGTGGCCAGGCTCTGGGAAAGTGGGTCACTGTCTGCCTGCCGATCCCTGGGGCTGGACCAGAAGGCACTGCCCAGGGTAAGGCCTTGCAGGCCCTGAGGCAGGGGTTACCAGTCAGTAGGGACAGGGGACTTGAGTCTCTTGGGTGGCAGGTGCCCTGTGCCTCTGGTTGGCTCTGCATTGTGGGGACAGTGCTGTCAGCTGCCCAGGCAAGGCATCAGGCATGTTGGCCTCCTCCTGTAACCCATGAGAAGCTGCTGGCCACTCACCAGGCCCATGGGTCCCTGTGCCACGAGAGGCCAACTCTGTGCCCCATACTCTGCATCTCCTGCCCCAAGCCTGCAAGTCAGCCTGTCCCTACACTGGCATTCAGCACTGAGGACAGCACCGCAGCTCCCCGCACTGTACCCTGAGCCTGGGCCTTTGGATGGTGGACCAGCAGACCACGTCCATCTCCACACTCTCTTGTCTGGCCAGGGCATGGTGGGGAGGCTGACTATTCACTGCCCCCAGGCAGGAAGGCAGGGCCTGGGTGGGCCCTACAGATGGGGCATGCAGAGTGCCAGTGCATGTGGCTGGTGGTTATGGCAGAGATGAAGACTGATGGGCCTCCACAGTCCAAAGGTCACTTCGTTCCTCCAAGACTGCAGCAGACTGGCCTTGGTGTAGGACTGAAAGCCCACTGCCTTCACGGAGGGAAGAGTCCCCTTCCCGGCTGGGTTGCTGAGGACAGGAATCAAGCCTGTGCCCTGTGCCCTCTCTGGGGAGGCTTCCTGCCAGGCATGGTGCCAGTCATCCGGAGGCAACTGAGGAGGCAGGTGACCCATCTGCTCCAGAAGAGGCCATGGTGGCTGAGGCCCAGAGCCCGAGCCTCTGGTCACTGAGTCCCAGCACCCAAAGCTGCTGGCCTGCAAGGCATTCTGAGGCGGCAGGGACCCCAGGGCCCTGGGAGCAGGGCTGGCTGTGTTGAGCTGCTGTACCCACTGGCTTCAGGCCTCTGGACTCAGGTCCTGGCAGGGCCTCTCAGAGGCACAGACCGGGGAGCTGCCCCACCCCAGAGCAGAACCCCCACAGCAGGGACAGCTCCCCTCCGCCCGCCCACCTCCTCAGCAGAAGCACAGTTGGTGTCTGGGCCCTGTGCCACAATTAGCTGTGACATGGTATACTTTCCTTTTGATTCGAGGCTATGTTTGTGTAAAGACGGTAATTAGAGATAAACTCACAATTGGAAAATGAGCCCCCATGAGTCAGTGGGTAATTAGGGTGATCTTCCCTCTAGAAGCCAAGTCTTGTAGTCCTGAGCCCCAGCCAGGCCAGGGCTCAGAAGTGCAGAACCATGCACACAGCCCTAGGGGAACAACAGGACCAGGGCTGAGCTGCTGCTAGGACATAGGAAGCTTTACCTAGGGCGCATCTGCCGGTGGGGCTTTTCGGGATGTGTAGGGCATCCAAGTGGTGAAGGGGAGTGGAAAAATGCAGGGAGAAAGAGACCCGGAGAGAGGCGCCTGAGCTCCAGGGTGTGGCCAGGACAGCTTCCTGTACCATGGGGATCTGTCCACCTAGAAGAGTGCCTGTCCCCAGGGGAGAGCCGACTGCCCAGGCCGGGCCTCCTAGGGAAAGGTGGGGGCTTCACATAGGGTGCAGCATGGCGTGGTGTCCAGCCTGGGTCACCTGAGCAGATGGTTGGGGAGAGCGCCGTCCCTATAGCATCTGACCCCTGAGGTGGCCAGGGCCACCCACTGCCCTGTCCCAGAAGGACACAGGTCCACGTGCACTGAGGTGCAGGGGAGGTTTGTGTGCCTGGCTGAGACCGGCACCCCATGGCCCCTGCGCTGCTAGTGGCTGTGGTGGGTGGGTACTGGGATGCTTCCTAAGCTTCTCAGACCTGAGCAAAGGCCAAGCCCACCTGCCCCAGGTGTGCTTGAGGCGCCCCGCCCCCCGGCCTTGCCCTAGTCGATGCTGGGTGGAGGCTGGCTCTTTGTCCCGTGGGACTGAGGGTCACAGCAAGGGGACAGTGTTTCCAGCCAGCCGCTGTGGCTTCCTGTCTGCCCTCTGGTCCTGCTTCTGGCTTCATCCTCGGGACAGTCTTGTAGGTCGGCAGGCCTGCTTGTCAGGGCTATCTCCATGTTTTCAAGTCTGGCTGGACAGGGTGCCCAGCCCCGGTTGAGTGCAGCAGCTGTATGTTGGCAGAGTTCATGGTGTTCAAGTGGCTGGTGGCGTTAGATTATGGGTGGCTGCTGTTGGGGCCTTCCCTCCTTCCCTCCTGCCGGGAGCTCTCCACGAGGGTGGGAATCACAACCCTTGTATAGATCAAAGGCAGCTGAGGGAGGCAGGTTCCTCAGGCCTCAGCTGCTCCTTTACCAGGCCAGGACGGAGCTCTGTTGGAGCTCTGGGCCATGTGGGCGCTGTCCAGGGCAGGCCGGGTGGTGACAGGAGCCTTTGGGGAATGCTCCGGAGCTGCTGTTTAGTGGAAGCAGAGCATGGAACGGCTGCCAGACTCAGCCCAGGGCCAGGTGGCCGAGCCCCAGACCTGCAGAAGATGGGCTGCGGCCAGGCAGAGGCGCAGGGAAGCAGCACCCGACACGCACAGAAAGGGGCGCCGGGTGCACTTTCGATGCTTGTCACAAATTAGCTTCCCATATGCGACAAAGGGCTATTGCACACTGATAAAGAGACCCACGCATGTGCACCGCCAGCATCCAGATGCACATAGGAGGCTAACCATGGAGATGCTGTCTCAGGCCCAGGGGCTTTCTTAGTTAGAAATGACTCTAGAAGTTTGGTACACACCACCAGGACCACTTGCTCCAGCAGCGCCATGGCAAGATTTGAGCAGAAGCCTGGCTGAAGCTGGTGGCTGTGTAGTTGCTGCAGGGAGGTTGGGTGCTGGGCGCTGGGACACTGTGAAGATGCTGAGTGGGGCATGCAGAGCACCCTGTCCTTCAGGATCGGAGGAGGGGTTGTGGCCACACAACTGCAGTGGAACTGTCCATCCTGCTCTCCTGGGGCAGGTGGTCCAAGGTTGGCACAGAAGGGTGGCTCTGCAGAGGCAAGGCCTTGGCTGGTGGGGACTCTAGTGTCCTGGGAGAGGCTGTGACTCTAGGGCAATGTATGGCCCTATGTGGGGCTGGCCAACAACCCGGAGCTCCTGGGGGGAGTGGCAGGCCTCAGAGTCCCCTGCTGGCCCCGGACCTGAGCTGGACCCTCTCCCCCACAGGCCTCGTGAAGTTGGGCATCCACTGTGTCACGTGCCAGAAAGTGGCCATCAAGATCGTCAACCGCGAAAAGCTCAGCGAGTCTGTGCTGATGAAGGTGAGGGTGCCAGGGTGAGGGCTCCTGGCTGCCCACAGGTGCCAGGGCCACTGCAGCAGCTACAGAGTAGGGAGGCTGGGGCGGAGTCTCGATACAAGACAAAGGCCTGGTGGGCGGCCACTAGCGAGATGCCAGCTTGCGCCCCTGTGGTCTGGGTGGTCCCCGTCACTGTTAGTCCCAGGTGGCAGGAACAGGAGCTCTGGGGTGGGAGAGGCCCTGTTCCTGTTCACAGGCAGATCTGGCGTCTTGGGTCTGGGGTCTCTGCCTCTCCGTGGGGCACCGGCAGCCAGGGGAAGGATGCATGCTCCTGCCTGCAGCCTGCCACACCACCACGCATGCCCTTGGCCCAAGCCCTGCACACCCTGCTCCTGCAGCCCGGACTGCCCTGACCGTGCTTCAGGCCTTCTGTGTGCAGCCACACGGAGAGGCCGATGTCCCCAGCGTTCCTGTCTCGCCCTCCTAGGAGTGCGGCGTCAGACCCCGAGTGCACAGGCCATGGAGCGTGGGGTGGGGACGGCTGCGCTGACATGTCTCTCTGGCAGGTGGAGCGGGAGATCGCCATCCTGAAGCTCATTGAGCACCCACATGTCTTGAAGCTGCATGACGTCTATGAAAACAAAAAATATTTGTAGGTATTGCTGGGCCTGGAGAGCTGGGGGGCAGGGCTGGGGCAGCCTGGGCCAGGGCACTGTGCACCGGTGGATGAGAGGGTGCGTCTGAGGGAGGATGCGGCCCTGGAGACCATAGCTGTGCCAGCTGAGGCCAGGGGGCACAGAGCCCCTGAGGCAGGACAGGCGAGGTCTGGGCCTGTGACCTCTCCACCGCCCCCAGGGCCCACTGGCCTACTGTCAGCACAGGGCTCCCTCCTGGCCTCAGGGTCCCTAAGATCGCTGAGTGCTGTCCCCGGGCCCAGGCCCAGCCCCAGCCCAGTGCCTGTCCTGGCATACCACCGCATAGCTGTGCACCTGCTGTGCCCTGGTAGCCCCGTCCCAGGGGACCCCAGTGCCCCACTGCTACGTGACTACAGAAGGTCTCCCACTTCCGTGCTGGAGGGGAGGCCACGTGGGGAGTGCAGGGCAGCCTTGGAGTCTCCCGGCCCCACTTGCTATCTGCTTTTAATGCCCCAAATGTCCCCGGCTGCCAGGCTATTGTGTGCAGTAGACAAGAGGGTGGCAGGATCAGTCCCTGACCTTGGTCTCCTGGACTTCCCTGGGGACACATGCACAGCTGACTGAGAAGGAGCACAGGTGGCCCCGGAGCTGTGGTGGGCAGTGGTGGGCACAGTGCCCAGGGCCCGACACGTGAACCATCAGAGCTCATCCAGTCTGAGTGAAGATGTGATCCCTTTTCTGCCCCCATGGCCAGCGGGTGGGGAGGGACAGGCTGGTCCCAGGAGGCCTCTGTCCCAAGGGGCTGGCCCTGCAAGCGCACGGTGGCTGAAGCCCGGGCTGCAGCCTGCTCCAGGGGACACTGATGCCCGTGCCCCCGCAGGTACCTGGTGCTGGAGCACGTGTCTGGGGGGGAGCTGTTTGACTACCTGGTGAAGAAGGGGCGACTGACGCCCAAGGAGGCCCGCAAGTTCTTCCGGCAAATCATCTCGGCCCTGGACTTCTGCCACAGCCACTCTATATGGTGCGAGCACCTCCTTAGCCACGTGACCTCACCTTGCCAGGCGCCTGCACCCAGGCATGCTCCCAGTGGGCCAGGGGCCCCAGGTGGCTGGCAGAAGGGTGGCAGGAGCCCCCAACAGCAGCCAAGAGGGACCTGATTGACTGTCCATGATGTCACCAGCTTGGGCTACCATTGGCTGGTGGCTTTGGGGCACTTGGGGGCAGTGAAGGCTGGCATGGGGAGAGGACACCCTGGTCAGCCTTGGTACCCCCTCCTCAGCCACCGGGACCTAAAGCCTGAGAACCTGCTGCTGGACGAGAAGAACAATATCCGCATCGCAGACTTTGGCATGGCATCCTTGCAGGTCGGCGACAGCCTGCTGGAGACCAGCTGCGGGTGTGTGGCGCCCCTGCCTAGCTGCCGCTGCACACAGAATGAGGGCCCGGTCCCTGCCCCTAGCCTCACTACGCGTGCCCTCTGGGCCGAGGGTGGAGGGACCTTAGCCCTGTCCCTGGCGCCAGATCCTGGCATGAGCCAGAAGGCTCTGAGTGCTGCTGTGGCCCGTGCTCCCACAGTGGTGTATGGGTGATGCCCCTGCCCGGGCCCAGTGCCTTCCCACAGCTGGGGGCCTTGGTGCTCCCTCCCAGGTCTGGATGGAGGGCAGCAGGCCCTGGCACGACAGCCTGGCCTCCACACCCTGCAGGAGCACCCAG
Source organism: Petromus typicus (assembly GCA_004026965.1). NCBI lineage: Eukaryota > Metazoa > Chordata > Mammalia > Rodentia > Petromuridae > Petromus > Petromus typicus. The sequence continues at coordinate 54,686 of PVIR01003378.1, read as the reverse complement.
GGATTGAGACTGTCCGTGGCTCTGCCAAAGCTGGGGCTTCAACCTGTGGCCCCACTGTGCCCTTCCAGGGTGGGCAGGGAGGCCGGGCCTTGGGGAAGGTACTGCATTTTGGTCCCCTGACCCACGCCTTTGCCCCCAGATCCCCTCACTACGCGTGCCCGGAGGTGATCCGGGTAAGTAGCCCTGGGGCCCTGCGTGGGGTCATCCTGTGAGGCTGGACCTGACTGCTGTGGGCAAGGTCTGGCCTCTGGCCCCAGGACTCTCGAGTCCCATCCTGCACCCTCCGGCTCTCAGACCCTCTGCCCTCAAGCCCCCGGCCCATGCCCTGCCAACACCTGCCCTGGCACTGCCCATAGGGGGAGAAGTACGACGGGCGCAAGGCGGACGTGTGGAGCTGTGGCGTGATCCTGTTCGCCCTCCTTGTGGTGAGGCCCCACGGCCCTCTGCCCCAGCCAGCCCCCGTTCGCAGCTGCTCCTGCCCCACCCCGCCCCGTGGGCCCGGCCTGCCGTATGAATGCTGTCTGCCCGCCCGTAGGGGGCGCTGCCCTTTGACGATGACAACCTGCGGCAGCTGCTGGAGAAGGTCAAGCGGGGCGTGTTCCACATGCCACACTTCATCCCTCCTGATTGCCAGAGCCTGCTGCGGGGGATGATTGAGGTGGACGCAGCTCGGCGCCTCACGGTGTGTCCTTCTCACCCATCTCCTGGACTGTCCTGCAGGCAGCCCTGCCCCAGCTTCTCTGCTGCAGTCCCCAGCGGGTGCTGCTTGCCACGCGCGGGGCCCCTGGGGTGTGCTGGCAGGCAGCGGTGCGAGTGCATGCCCACTGCGTTGCCAGATGTGGAGGCACTGCTAGGTGTTCCATCGTGAGCACAGCTGTGAGCCTTACCGAGTGCGTGTGCACAGGCATGGGCTATGACAGGGAACGTGTGTAAGTGTGCTAGGACCTGTGACCAGGCTGTACGTGCCAGGGTAAGTGTGCAGGTGTGGGTGTGTGCCAGGTGTGTGTGCACAGCTGTGTGTGGCTAGGTGGGCGTATTAGTGCGCAGGAGCAGGCATGTGCCAGAGCATTTGTGCCTAGCAGTGTGTGTGCCCATGCCTTGCACAAGGTCCACGCTAGGTGGGTAGCAGGCCTGTGCCTGAGTGTGCTTTGGAGGTGCTGGTGAGTCCTGGGGCTCCCTTGAATAACCTCGGGCACTGAGCAGGGGTACAGGGTGTACCAAGGAAAGGCAGCCCAGTGTTCCTGAAGGGAGCTGCCCCGGGCAGGTGCAGAGGCCCTGGCAGGGCTGGCTGAGTCCTTGTCTGCAGTGCAGTCAGTCCCTCAGCAGCCTCCGAGCTCCTGACCTCTGCTCCTTCTGGGGCCTCCCAGAGGGCCCAGCTCAGACAGCACAGGCTCCAGGGTCTATGCTCCCCGCCGCTTCCTCCTCCTCTGGCCCTGCCTGGACCCTGCCTGTCTCCAGCTCCTCTCCCTGCTAGGCTGTGGTCCCTGTTCCTAGGGAAGGTGGGCAGAGTGCTAGCTTGGGCTCTGGGCACGCCGCCCTGTCGACCCTCCCTTAGGCTGTGGCCCTGCCTCCTAACATGAAACCCCTGCACTAACTCCCTGTTTCTCTTTCCTTGTAGCTAGAGCACATTCAGAAACACATATGGTATATGTAAGTAGCTTCTCCATGCACTAATGCCTGCTTTGCCTGCTGCTGTGGCTGGAGGGCTGGCTAGGAAAGGGGACAGCCAGCACTGGAGTGGCAGAACGGGGCTGCAGGGCTGGGCCAGGGACAGTGTAGGAAGGGCCGGGCTCCTCCCCTCCTGCCCCTTAGGTGGGGCAGCCAGGCCGGGTGAGTGATTGTGCCATTATCCACAGAGGAGGTAAGAATGAGCCGGAGCCAGAGCAGCCCGTCCCACGTAAGGTGCAGATTCGTTCGCTGCCCAGCCTGGAAGACATCGACCCCGACGTGCTAGACAGCATGCACTCGCTGGGCTGCTTCCGGGACCGCAACAAGCTGCTGCAGGACCTGCTGTCCGAGGAGTAAGCTGGATGGGCAGGCGATGGGCTTGGGCTGCTCTGGGAAGGAGCCTTCTTGGTGGCCAGATCTGATGCCCAGCAGCTCACACCGAGTCCCAACCGTCCCACTAATTCCTGCTGCTATAGGGAGAACCAGGAGAAGATGATATACTTCCTGCTCCTGGACCGGAAAGAAAGGTACCCTAGTCACGAAGACGAGGACCTACCACCCAGGAATGAGATAGGTACGTGGCCTCCACCCTGCCCCACACCCCATGCTTCACTGGCCGCCGCTGATTCCTCTCCTACACACAGACCCTCCGCGGAAGCGCGTGGACTCCCCAATGCTGAACCGGCACGGCAAGCGGCGGCCTGAGCGCAAGTCTATGGAGGTGCTCAGCGTGACAGACGGTGGCTCCCCCGTGCCTGCCCGGCGAGCCATTGAGATGGCCCAGCATGGCCAGAGGTGTGTACCTGCCCCCGAGGCTTGCGCCTCCCTCCTGCTCCCAGGAGGGGCCAGTGCTGGCCTCCTACCACACTCTTGCTTCTGGCATGACCTGGGTTTCGTGCCCAGTCTGCTAGCTGGGCTGGGCTGGGCTGTGCTGTGCTGGGATCTGCAGGGATGCATGGGCTGGTGGGGCTGCTCCAGGGTCAGCTGAGCTGAACTGAACTGGGCTGAGCTGGGCTTAACTGGGCAGAGCTGGGCTTGAATGGGCTGAGCTAGGCTTAACTGGACTGAACTGGGCTTGCTTGGGCTAAAAGGAGGTGGGCTGGGCTATATTGGGCTGGACTGCATTGGACTGCACTGAGCTGGGCTGGATGTAGTGGACTGACTTGGATTTAACTGGAATGAGCTGTGCTGAGCAGGATTGAACTGGATTGAACTGGACTGAACTTGGCTGAACTAGGTTGAAGTAGACTGAGTTAGACTGAACTGGATGGAGCTGAACTGAACAAGATTGAATTGGACAGAATCTGGTTGAGGTGGGTTAAATAAGTAAACTGGATTGAACTGAACTGATACAGATCGAACTGGACTGAACTGGAGTGAACTGGACTGAGCTGGGTTGAACTTAATTGAAGTGGACTGAACAGGCTGACTGGGGATTAAACTAGATGGAACCAGATTGAACAGGAATGACCCGGGCAAAGCTGGAATGACCTGGGCTGAGCTGGACTGAGCTTGGTTGAACTGGATTGAACTGGACTGGGGTGTGCAGAGCCTGCTGACCAGGTTTGAAAGGGAATGAGCTGGACTGAATGGCACTGAGTGGGACTGAGCCGGCCTGTGCCAGGCTGGCTGTGATGTGTCTGGGCCATGTGTAGAGCCATCAGTCCAGCAGGCTCCTCTCCCCAGTGTGTGGCCCTCGAGGTGGCTGGTGGGGGTGCTGTGCAGGGGTGTAGATGTCGGGGAGTGAAGGCGGATGTGAGCCTTCCCCGTTCCGGACCCTGTATCGGCATGAGCTGAGCAGAGCTGCAGAGGCCCCTGGAATCCTTAGTGCTGGGCCCAGCTCTGGGAGACCCAGCCTTTCTCCACCAGGCAGGGTCTGTGTGGCTGGGAAGCTTCAATAGCCCTAGACTTCCTCACTTAGCCCCATGGTCTGGGCCTCGTCACTTCAGCCCACGTGCTGCCTTCTGCCTAGCTTCTGGCCACTCTCCAACCCTCCTGTGCTATGGACTGAGCAGGCTCCCTGGCTTCTGTCCCAGCTTCCAGCTGCGGTATGGGGTGGAGGCTTCCTGAGGTCTCTGGAAGGCCTTATCCTGCCACATCTCAGGTGCTTCTGCTTTTGGCCTGGCCACCCATGGGGATGGGGGCATCCTGATGGCTGGTGGAGAGTGTTGGACATCCTGCAGGACCCGCCGGCTGCCCCAATCCGCAGGCTGCCCAGGGCAGGCACATCTCGCTGGCCCCCGCACCTGTGTCTCTCGCTGTCTCTATGTCCTGGCCTGGGCCAGGTGCTTATGCTCCACCAGAGCCAAGTGAGGTCTTGCCCGGGGTCCCAGGCTGCAACTGGGCCTAGAGCTGACTTGCGTGCGTGTGGCAGTAACTCTGTTTTCTCGCTTTGTTCCTGCTGTAGTAAAGCAATGTTCAGTAAAAGCCTGGATATCGCTGAAGCCCATCCCCAATTCAGCACAGAAGACAGGTATACACCCTGCCCATTGCCCCAGTCTTCAGCCCCAGATGTGCTGCCCTGCTGGACAGGCAGCGGAGCGGGCCTGGTGGCAGGCTAAACACCATGTTCCCTCCCCTCTTCTCTCGGCATGGCACTGTCCAGGGCCAGGGGGAGCCAGGGAGGAGGGTCTGGGTGATGGGGCATGGCCAGTGGCCAGCCCTGGGGAGAGCTGAGTAAGTGACCTCAGACAGCTGCCCCATGCTGCTCACAGTGGCTGCAGTGGAAGCAGAGCAATCAGCCTGGCCCTGGCTGTGCTAGGCAGGGCTTCTGTGCCCAGAAGGACCTCTGCCCACTTAGTGCTGGCCACCTGGCCTGGCCTTGTCCCTCCCGACCTGCACTCACCCAACCTGGCTGACCTCAGGCGTCACCTCCTGTCTTGCGTCTCACTGACATAGCTCAGGCCTCCCTCCTCATCTTCCTGCTTCTGTGCTGTCCCTGTGCCACGTGATGAGCTCCTGGCTGGCTGGGCAGGCTTGTGGGCCCTGATTGTTCTTGCCTGTGGCTCCTTTGTGGCCTCCTCACCTCCCCGACCTCTCAGGGCTAGGTGCTGTGCTGGGAACTGGCCTGTGCCTCCTTCTGCCCCCTCGGCAGTCAGGTGGTGGCCCAACAAGTAGACGTGGTCTGTCTACCCACAGGTGCAGGCAGGGCCAGCGTGGTCAGTGCTGAGCTCACAGCTGCTGCCCGGCAGACTGGGACGTGGCTGGCAGAGCTGTGCAGTGTCTGCTCTTCCCTGCTTTATTCATCAGCCCCTCTGTGCCCTCCTCTGAGGACCAGGGACATTGGCTGTCTTGTGGTGTAGGGGAGCAAGACCTGGTCCCCATGGAAGGGGACACCTACAGCAGGCCAGGTCTCTAGCAGAGGGAGCAGCAGTGCACAAGGGGGCACGCCTGTTCCACGTGTCTCCTTGAGTAGAAGTGGGTGGATATGCGGGGCTGGGCTGGTGCCGGTGGCCCACATACCAACTCGGTACAGCCCTAGGGCTGGCAGATCGGGACTGGGCCTTGTCCCTTTGTCCCTCTACACACCTAAGCACTGCACTGCAGTCCCTGCTGCAGGTCCCTCTGCACCTTGTGGGCCACGCCCAGGGACACTGATGGCATCTACCATGGCAGGAGCTCCCGTGCGCGCTGGGCACTGGGGCGAGCTCAGCGGCACAAGCTCAGCACTGCTGTGCCCGTCCAGGGACCCCATGGGCTCAGCAGGTTGTGCCCAGCTCCCCGCAGCGTCTGGAAGGTCCCCTGGGGAAGAGACACTGGCAGCCCCCAGCGATAACCTCTCCGCTTTGTCACACCAGGTCGCGGTCCATCAGCGGTGCCTCTTCAGGCCTCTCCACGAGTCCCCTCAGCAGCCCGCGGGTGAGTGACTGCCCTATGCTGGCATCAGGCTGTGGCTGCACCTGGATGGTGTGGGGTGGGGGAAGCTGCCTGGCCCCATGCCAGCCGGGCTGCTTGCGTGGCTGCCCTTGCTAACTGCATGTTCTTCTGTTCTGTGTCGTCTGTCCTCTTGTGTGTTGTGTGTCTTCTGTGGCCCTGCTGCCTTCACTGGTCCTGCTTGGGTCCTTGAATGCTGTGTGTGCATGGGGGGGGCACGCATGGCACCGCGAGGTCACCCTCCTGCCCGCCTCCACACCTGCAGCCTGTTAGGAAGTTTGTCCTGCCCCCTCCACCCCCTGAACTGCCCCTTGTGGCCTGTTCCCCGGCCACCTCTGTGGAGCCTGAAGCTTGTCGGAGCACCCTGCGGCCTGGACACACTCTCACTCCGCAGGCCGCCCCCCGGCCCAGCCCCAGGACCCAGACCTTGCCACGCAAGGCCAAGCTGACTGACAAGCCACTGCAGGGCACCAAGTCCAACCCACTGCCTGCCTGCACACAGGCTCGGCTGCCTGGCCCTGGCCTGGGCCCCCCGCTGGCCTTGCCCCCCAGCCCCTCAGCCCTGCTGGCCACTGAGACTGAGCCGAACACCAAATCTATCCCCACCATACAGGTGACCCCTCACCCCTCACCGAGGGGAAGTCCCCTCCCCACCCCCAAGGGGACGCCTGTTCACACGCCAAAGGAGAGTCCAGCCGGCACGCCCAACCCCACACCACCGTCCAGCCCCAGTGTTGGAGGTGTGCCTTGGCGGACGCGGCTCAACTCCATCAAGAACAGCTTCCTGGGTTCACCTCGCTTCCACCGCCGGAAACTGCAAGGTCAGTGTGGGGGGCCCAGGGCCACCTGGCAGGCTGCTGCTGCTGCGCCACGACGCTGACGCCCCTGGGTTTGGCCAGGTTCCCCCTGCCCTTCTCTGGGTAGCAGCCAGGTCCAGATGTGCAGGCTTGGTCAGCGCCCTTGTGCCCTGTGTTCTGGGCTGCGCTGGTGGCTGAGGGCTGCTCCCAAATTGTTGGGGTATGTGGTTGGGGGAGAGCTGGCCACAGATGCAGCAGGTGCAGCATGACTTCAGCACCAGGGCACGGACAGCTCCCCACAGAGACAGGGTGGGGAGTCGCCGGGCTGAGGTTGAGCAGCCTGAGTCAGGAGGGTCACTGCCTTCTCCTTGTCCTCTCTGTGACAGTTCCAACGCCTGAGGAGATGTCCAACCTGACCCCTGAGTCCTCCCCAGAGTAAGTGACCCCTGCGTGAGCTTGCCTGGTGCCTGAACACTGGGCCAGTGTGGGGGTATGGGGTCCCTTTCAGGGGGCAGTCACCTTGGGGTGCTTTGCTTGTCCCCCTGGTCCCATTGTGTCTCAGCCCGGGAGTGGGGAGTGCGAGAGCCCAGGCTCAGGAAAGGCCAGTGGGGATGAGTCCAGCATTGTTCAGAGCCCACGGCACAGGGCGCCCAGGTCACTGAAGTAGGGTGGCATGGGGCCTGCACGGCACACGTGTTGGGGAGGGCAGGGCCCTGGCAGAGGCTTGGTGTGGGTAGAGTGGGCAGGTGAAGCAGGCTCCACGCTGTGTTTCTCCTTGGAGGAGCCCTGCATCCCCGGCGGGCACAGCCCTTGACGACAGGCGTCAGAGTGGCGATGTCCATGACGCGCACCCCACGGGGCTCCCGCTGCGGGCCTGCGGGTGAGCCCATGCTACACACCTGCAGGGCTGCAGCGGCCGCCTGGAGCCTGTGGCCTGCCCAGTGGCGGCACTGGGCTTGGCGCAGAGGGGAGCCTTGTCCGTGTCACTGGCTCACAGCAAGAACCCCTGGGGACTGCCGGCCGTGTGCTGACCCTGCCAGTGCAGCTCTGCCTGTGTGCTGTTTCTGGCCTGCTGGAGACACACTGGGACTCGCTGTTTTGGGAACAGTCACAGCCGGTGCCTTTCCTCCTCCTGAGCAAGACTCGGGTGGCCTGTCCCCTCAGCCCAGCCCCACGTCTGCAGGGTGCTCAAAGATGGGCCTGGGGTGTGGCTGGCACGAGTTAGGAGGTTTATTCTGCCCCCTGAACTGCCCTTGTGACCTGCTGTCTGGCCACTTCTGTGGAGCCTGAACCTTGTTGGCTCTGCAGGACTCCATTTCTTTCTCAGTGGACGAGGGCCAGCAAGTGTCACTGCTGTTCTAGCCCACCGGTCAGATGCCATCCGGCACCTGTGTGGCTGCCCCAGCTACTGCCCGCCCATGGCCATATGGACGAGAGCTCCCTCCTGGGCCGTGCTGCCCCAGACTGCAGGGCCTTCCAGCTGTAGCCTCTCGGAAGTCCCACCGCTGGCTCCGAGCGCAGGAGGCCGGGGTGCTGTGTTCAGAGACCTCCACTGCGGTCTCTAGATAGCTGGCTGCTCGGCACAATGCTGGGCACCTCTGGACCCCAGGCCCTGGGACTAGGGACAGTTTGGCCAGAGCCTCTGCCCTAATTGTGGCAGCACCTGGAACAAAGAGGGGTGGGCCAGGGCCGAGAGCAGCTCCAGAAGGGGTTAGGGACAGACCTCCACCTGCACTGCCGCCTGATGGCCCGGCCTGACGCCCACATGGTACACACTTTTGTCAGCAGGCACCTGCAGGTCCCCGACTGTCTAGGTGGTGGTGTGAGGGAGCCCAGGCCCTTCCTGGGAGAGGGGGTCGGTCCCTCTGGTGGTGTGTGCAGGTTGCTTCAGGGCTCACGGACTGAGTGCAGTGGCATCCGTGCTGAGAAGAGCTGTCCAGCATCCGAGGGCTTGGGCTGCCAGGCCTTGTAGACTGACAGGGGAGGGCCAGTCAGCGAGGTGGCCTTGTTGGGCTTCCTTCTTAGAAGCTGGTCAGGATGCCGCACCGGGTCGTGCCCTGCCTGAGAGGCCGAGCCTTGGGACATTGGTCCTAGCCCACATGTCCAGTCCTGTGGGAAAGCCACAGGAGGATGGTGTGTGGAGTGAGGAATAGGGTGGGGCTTGCTGGGCAGCAGGAAGGTGGCAGGTGACTCAGCGTGCCACAGTGACCTGTAGTCAGGCCTAGACAGGGCTGTGGGGAGCTTCGGGCAGGCCCTGTGTTCATGTCCCTGTCCCTGGGACACCCCACCAGGTGGGGAGGTGTCTCCTGGTCTGCAGAGCATTTGACCCCTGCACACCACATGTGAGTCTGGGGACACTGAGGGTGGGGCAGAGCAGGCCATCCCAAAATTTAGGGACCTAGACGGGGACGGGGCCGTGGCTTCAGGTTGGTGGGGACTGTGGGTCAGGAAAAGTAAGAGGTGGTGTTTGGAATATGGAAGGAGGCTCAGGGTTAGAGCTGGGGTGCTGAGTCTGAGAGGGAAGATGGGTATACAGTGGGGTCCATGGTACCAGGGTGCTGGGCGGGTGGGGTCAGCGTCAGCATCTTTGGTTACCAGGCCTCTGCTCCACCACAGGCTGGCCAAGAAGTCCTGGTTTGGGAACTTCATCAGCCTGGAGAAGGAGGAGCAGATCTTCGTGGTCATCAAGGACAAGCCCCTGAGCTCCATCAAGGCTGACATCGTGCATGCCTTCCTGTCGGTGAGCCTCGCCTTCGGCCCGATGCCTGCTGTCCCTGCCCCTTCCCTCCAGGATGCACCCACTGGGCTCCGGGGAGCCTGTCAGCTTCAGATGAGGGTGCCAGGGGACTTACTGTGGGATGGGCATGGGTATGAGGCAGCCTCTGGATGACTGAGGGCCTGAGCTGCTTCCACAGCTGTCTTCCTCTTACAGAGCCCAGGGTTTCTGTAAGGAGGCAGCCTGGGGCCTGGGGGAGCAGAGACCCTGAGAGACCCTGAGATCACTCAGCCCCAGCACTTCCTCAGCCCCTCCCCACAGCTCCCCCTCGGAAACCCTTGCATCTCAGACACTGCCCTGGGCCTCTGTCCCTGACTTGGGCTACACTGTCCCCTCTACCTATCTGGCCAGAGACCCTGTGCCAGGGGACCCATCTGCTTTCTACCATGTTAACTGCGGCTCCTGTGTGGGCCAGGACTCAAGGCCAGTTGGGGGATCCCAGGCCCTCCTGATCACACTCGTGCTCAATGTGGCTTTGACACCCCATTTCCACCCCAGTGGGGATGCAGGTCTCCCATGGGTGTCCGCACTCTCCACGAGGCTGGGCCATGGCAGAGCTGGCTTGTAACCACCTGAGTCACACACCCGCATACCCCACAGATCCCCAGCCTCAGCCACAGCGTCATCTCCCAGACCAGCTTCCGGGCCGAGTACAAGGCTACGGGCGGCCCAGCTGTGTTCCAGAAGCCTGTCAAGTTCCAGGTTGATATCACGTACACAGAGGGCGGCGAGGCACAGAAGGAGAACGGCATCTACTCTGTTACCTTCACCCTGCTCTCAGGTGAGTCAGGACGTCATGGGAGGCACTTGGGCAGCCTGAGGACCAGGTCCTGACTCCTGTCTCCCCCAGGACCCAGCCGCCGCTTCAAGAGGGTGGTGGAGACCATCCAGGCCCAGCTGCTGAGTCCGCATGACCAGCCATCAGCCCAGCACTTGTCAGGTGAGGCAGGGCTCGCAGCTCCCATGCTAACGAGCGGTGCTGTCAGGTGCGAGGATCAGGGTGGTGCCCCCTGCCCAACTGCGGCTCACCCTCAGGGAGCAGGGCCCTGGTGTGGCGGCCGCAGTACCCTGAAAGGCGCCTCTTGTCCACCGTAGAACCGCCCCCGCCAGCGCCAGGACTGAGCTGGGGTGCTGGGCTTAAGGGCCAGAAGGTGGCCACCAGCTACGAGAGTAGCCTGTGACACTGGCAGGTAAGGTGTCCGGCCCGCTGTCCGGCCGGGGCGGGCGGGGCTGCGGCAGGGCCTTGGGCGAGAACCAGGCTGGCCCGAGAGGGCCCCGCACCAGGTGGCCGGACACAGAGAGACAGCCCCAGCAGGCTGTGGGGGTAGTGACTGACCAAGGCCATGTACCCTGGGGCTCCAAACCACGGCACTCCGAGCGAGAGGCTGGGGCTTCTAAACTTCTGAGCTCTGCCGTGAACGTGCTAGGTGAGGCCCGGCAACAGCAGTGACATCAGCTGCTCAGCAGCAAGGAGAAAGGCCAGGACGTACACGGCACATGTGTGGGCCCTGTTGGGCAGCGGGATGGGTGCGTGTGGGCACCTGCATGGGCTGTGTTACTTGGGTGACCCGAGTGTGTTACTGGGATGAACTGCACAGCAGTACAACCTCAGGTTGCCAGTCACGAGGTGGGCCCTGGTTGGGGCCTGGGGAAGCTGCAGCCGACCATGCTGGGCACTGTGGGCTGGGCCCTCAGGGCCCTTTCCCAGCCTGGGCCTCATGGCCAGGGCCTGGCAGGGCCACTGTCATGTGCGGGGATGCTGAGGTCCTCCCGCACCCCTTCTCATTCCATTCTCATTCCATCACCTGTGGCTGTGTCCCCGACATGTACCTTGTCACGCATGGTGGTGGGGCTGAGCCGGGGCTGAGGGATGGCAGCAGAGGCAGCCGGGTCCCTGTGGCCCCGTCCTGCAGCAGGGGATGTGTTGTTAGCCTGGGGCGGCTGCTGCCTCCTGGGGCTTGGGGACCAGAGACTGAGGAATAAAGGGGACACCAAGGACAAGGTGACAGGGAGTGGCCGGGGCTGGGAAGGGCAGCGCCAGCAGCCAGCCTGCCGACCCCTTCTGGAGACTCAGCCTGCTCCTCCTACCTGCGTGGTCTCCCAGGCCCTGCCCTTGGTGCACCCTGCACTGGACACGGGTCCAGGAGCTGCAGCCCAGAGCCCTGTAGCAAGCGGGCATCCCTACGTCCCTACAGCCCCTCCTAGAGCTGGTGGCCACCAGATGGGCCCCACGTGGGGGTGGGGGAGGCTGGGAGGCCCTCCGGAGCAGGCTGGTAGACATTTCTGGACGCTGTAGGCCCCAGCCTGGGCCTGCCAGCACCAGCCTTTCTGGGCTGCACAGAGGAAGGTCTGTGACAGGCGAAGCCAAGGGAGTGGCGGGGCGAGGCTGTGCTGGTGACCATGTGGCCCAGAGCCGCACAGCGTGCTGCCTTTGGCTGGGGAGAGATGTGGCCAGGCGGCCAGGCCTAGGCATCTGGAGGCTCTGGTGCTGGGGGACCTTCCCTGACAGTTGTGCTTCCCTTCCCGCAAGGCCCGGGGTCTAGTCCGAGCCCCACCCTGAGCCAGGCCCCGCCCTCCCAGGCCCCTTTTTCACTCTCTCCCTCCCCCCTCTCTCCATTCTGTGCTCCAGACACCACTAACTGTATGGAAATGATGACGGGGCGGCTTTCCAAATGTGGTAAGAACCCCTCACGCCCACCTGGCACTTCAGCCTGGCACGCCGCTGCTGTCCTGCAGCCGACCCTGTCCCCTTGGCTGTCCTGGGCACCCGGGCAGTTTAAGCTTCCAGCTGCCCCAGCCGATCCCTGCAGGTCAGGACAGGCCTGGGGACAAGCGCAGAGCAGGACGCTGTGCCTGCAGGAACAGGAGGGTCCCGTGCTCACAGTGTAGATCAGGGAGCGGAAGGGCGCCCTGTTGTGCACCCTGCAGTGAGTGCAGGCCCAGGAGGGGCTGCCCCCGTCTCTGCCCTGTCCTCCTGCCTCTGTGCCCAGCCCCCACCTTCCTGCCACACCTCCATGCCTGTCCATCTGTCCATCTGTCTGTCTGCTGAGCTGTCCATGCTGGCCAGGGGGCAGGCTTGGGGCTTCCTGGGGAGGCGTGCGGCACACCTTCCGCCCACCAGGATCGCAGCCAGCCCAGCCTTCACACCACCGTCTCGATCAGGCCTGGCCTGGGTGGCCCTGCGCTGGGAGGGAAAGGCTGGTGGGGGCAGCGCCGGCCACGGGGACCGTGCGGTGCCCGCCCTGCCCGCTGCCCACGCCCCTGCTCACGCCCTTCTCGGGCTCACCTGTTGGGTTCCTCCTCTCACCAGGCCCTTGTTCATTCGTTTGTTCTCTGTCTCTCCCTCCCTCCCCTCCTCTTTCTCTCCCGTTCTTTTCTCTTTTTTTGTCTCCTGTTCTGTGTACCCAGGCAGCCCATTGAGTAACTTCTTTGACGTAATTAAACAACTTTTTTCAGACGAGAAGAACGGGCAGGCAGCCCAGGCCCCCAGCACAGCCGCCAAGCGGAGTGCCCACAGCCCACTCGGTGATTCTGCGGCCAATGGCCCTCGAGGGGACGCCGAGTTCCCGATGGGCAAGGACACGGCTGCGGCCGCTACGAGCAGCCTTAGACACTAGTCCCTCCCGCTGCCCACCGCCCTGTGTGGACCGGGCACCCCGCTGCCAGCCGCTGTTTTGGAGCCTGGGAGGAAAGGAGGGCAGCCGGCCGCGGCCTGTGGGCGGGCCGCTGGGCTCGCCCTTTTCTCTCATGGTCTCTGTCTCTACCAGTCTCTGACGGCGTCGCTTGTTTCCGCTCTGATACCAGGAATTATCCCGAAAAGCTAACATGTCACCTCCACGAGGCCAACCTCTGTGCTCCGTGCGGACACTGGCTGATCTGATGGAAGGCAGCTGTGCGGACCCACCCTCCTCCTGCGCCTCGCCCGCCTGCCCACAGCAGCCCCGCATGGCCGCACGGGAGGGTCTGGCCCCCGCGGGACGCCTCCTGCAGCCCCGCTGCCCGGACTGCCAGTGACCGGACCCTCTGCAGGGATGCCTGCGGTGCCTCCAGGATGGGGCCCCTGGGGGGCGAAGCCGCCACGGGGAGTGTCCCTTCCTCCATGCTGGACCGCCTCCGCACTCGCGGGGGCCACCCATGCCCTCTGCACCCGTCTCTCCACAGCGGCCCACAGCGGCTCACAGCTGCACCGGGCTGGGGTGGGCGCTCCTGGTTCTGCTGGCCCTTCTGACAGAGGGGATGGACCGGGCAGCAGAGCCGCCCACCAGCAGGCTGGGGCGGGGCTGACATCAGTATTATTTATTTGCTGTTTTAATTTATTGAGTTCCTTTATGTCTCTGTTATCTGTTCAGGGAAGGGACAGCAGGACTCCTGCTGTCCATCCGTCCGTCTGTCCGTCCGTCTCGGGCAGGGTGGGTCCAGAGCCGAAGGTCCCTCTGAGGACAGTTTTCGGGGGGCAGGGGCAGCAAGGGGCCGGCTGGTGGGTGCAGCACCGGCAAGCTACTGTAAACTTCAAAGAATTCCTGCAAGATATTTTTATAAACTTTTTTTCTTTGTTGTTTTTGGAAAAGGGTGTGAGGGTGGGGGAGCCGCTGGGCAGGGCTGGGTTTGTCTTTTGGTCCCTTGCTCTTGGTTATTTCTATATGCACACACACATAGCTATATTTAAAGAATGGTGCAGTGAGCTCCAGCCCAGGTTGTGCCGTCGGCACTGCAGAAGCAGCCGGGGCTGGGGCCCAACTCGTCCTGCAGTGGGCGGCCCAGGGCACCCGTGACGGAACCACCCAGTGCTGTCCTGGTTTTGTGTCCAGGAGTGAGGGTGGGAGGAGGGCCCTGGGCAGGCTCCCGCTCACACACAGGATGGCAGTGCACGGGAGGGGAGGCTTTTTCTATTAAAGTGAAAAAATAGTTTAAAAAAAAAAATCACAAGACAGAAGCAGTTGGCATGTGCCTCTGCAGTGTGTTGCTGCTGTCCATAGTGGGGCTGAGCTGCCTGCCTATGAGGGCCACCTGCCCACACCCATGAGTGGTCAGGCCCAGCCGGCTGTCCCCACCTCCGGAAGCTGTGTCCTCCTGTCCAGCCGGAAGGGCACGGGCAGTGCGGGAGGCCCCATGCATGCCTTTGCTGTGAGCGTCCACTCTGCTTTGGGTGTCCCCCGCTGCCCCTCATGTATAGATCTTAATGCTTCTGTTACATTAAACTCTGCCACAGGCCTGGATTTCTATACATAAGAGAAAGTCAAACACCTGTAACAACAAAGCCACGCAGCACATGCGGGAAGGGCTTCCCACGGACACAGAGGACACCGAAGCAATACCTCGCGTTAGCCTTTCTCTTTTGTACTTTGACATGCGGACTCACGCTGAGCCACGGAGTGGACGAGCCCATCAGTGTACCCCTGTCAGATAGCTGTGAGCTACTCGGTCCCAGAACAATAAATTCCTTCCATAAAGACAGTTGACGCAAGGTCTCCATGCGGGCATGGCGGGCACGGGAAGGGCCCAGGACTCCCTGAGGCAGCTTGTCCCACAGAGACCAGCCAGGATTCACCCAGGTGAAGAAAACAGAGGCCGGTGTGGGGGTCTGGGTGGCTAGGGTCTGAGCTGAATGTGCTGGGCCTATCCTGGTCTGGGGAAAGGGCAGCCAGGCCTGGCATGGTGCTCTGTGGGGCCAGCCGGGAGGGTCAAGAGTGCTGTCCTCCACCGCACACCTGCACAGGCTCACCTAGCACCAGGCCTGCCTCTAGCATAAACCTTCCTATCCTTGCTGGGGAGAATCTTAAAGAGCGGCTGGGCCAGCCTGGGAGTGGGGCCAGCCCCAGCCACCCACACCGTGGAGGCCATGGTGGTGGCAGCCTCCAGACTCATGTAAGGGTCTACAAAATCCTGTCAGCTGACCCCCATGCAAGTTGGTGGGCAAGGCTGTGTCATATGCAGCATGTAGACGGGGGGTGGGGGTGGGGGTTCCATTCCTGCAGGGGTCTGTGGTGTCCCTGACCTCTGCTTGATGCCAGACTGTCCTTCACCCTGCCACAATGAGCAGAGGGTTCTGGGTGCAGTTGAGCTTCCTGGGCAGGGTGCTGGTGAGCACTGCCTGGAACTTAGCTCCGGGCTTCCCTGCCATCCGATGGAGGAGTGAGCCTCAGTGCTGTGCCATCCAACACGTGAGTAGGGCACTCTGCAGCCAGGTGCAAGGCCAGGTCAGGAGTGTCTCCTGGGCATGGCTGGGCTGTCCCGAAGGGGCCCTAGGGTCTGATGCAGCTCCCCAGTGCTCATGTGCAGGGAAAGTGTGGCACCGGGATACAGCCGGGTACATGGTGGGGTTCTGGCTGTGGGCCACAGGCAGAGTCCCCTTGACCTGCGGTCTTGTACCTGCTTGTAAGCAGCTGCCCCTGGTACCCAACTCCCAGTGACCCTCCAAGTGTCCCTCTGCCATCAGCCCTAATGGCTTTGGACTTGAGACTTGGATAGCAGTGGGCAGCAGGCCTGAGCACCCACATCCCAAGGCCAGGAAGAGTCTTGTCCTGTAATTCCACCGCAGCCACCACACGCTCAGTTCCAGTAAAAGGAGCCACAGCAAGCTTACCCGACACTCCTGTCAGTACCCGTGCCGACACCCCTGTCAGTGCCCGTGCCGACACCCCTGTCAGTGCCCGTGCCGACACCCCTGTCAGTACCCGTGCCAGCACCCCTGTCAGTGCCCGTGCCGACACCCCTGTCAGTACCTGTGCCGGCACTGAACACCTGCCAATGGTCCCTCTCATGCAGTCTACACAGAAGCCAGAGGAGGGCCTGTGTCTTCCTGGTCCAAGGCCTCTGGTCTCAGGTGGCTAACGTGCTGGCACACTTGGGGTATGTGCATGCCACTGCCTGCTGAGCCCAAAAAGACAGCTGGGCAGGTGATCCAGCTGTGCCATGTGGCTCTGCTGGATGGCACAGGTGCTGTAGGGTCAGAGCTCACTGACAGCTGCAGGGGCCCCTGGACCCAGGTGCTAAGCACTGTGCTTTCCCAGGTCATCTTGTTAGGCTATCAGACCTGGCAGGCACTCTATGACCCACATTACAGATGTGTCAGGTCCCTGCTACTGCGAAGTGACCACAAACAACCTCCTGGTTACCACTGGGGTCAGAATGCCCACTTTAGGGGTACCCCACCCTAGGACCCCTCCTCTTCCTGTTCTACCCCCACTTGCACTGCAGGATTCAGGACACCCTAGGCCAGACTATCTCCATGTTATCAGCAGGTTGTGACCTTCCCCTGGAGCTCTGCAACCCTGGGCTATATCCGCTTACACACAGCATCCAGGGACCAGGACACGGGGTTAGATGGGTGTGTGAGGGGGCACTGTTCCATCTGCCAATCTGCCCGGGCCCCATCCTCACATCCCTCTCATGTGCAAAATGCTCTTGTCCCATTCCACAGTCCATAAAGGCATTGGTGCATTACAGCACCAAGCCGCGGGCCCTCTCCATGCCCGGACCTCAGCTCAGAGCCTGGAGCTGCATCACCATGCACATGTGGTAGGCTTGGGGTGGCTCAACCCAGGCAGCCCCTCCACCCCTGTGGGCGGGCAGACAGGACAGCAGCAGGACAGACGCCCTCTACGGGTCAGGCTCTGCCCCTGCACCTGTGCCCTGTGGGCCTCCTGCTCTTCTTATGGAAAAGGGCCAGTGTTTGTGGCTGGGCTATTTCACTACTCTGCTTCCTGCCCGCAGAAGTCAGGGGCCTGGCCTTCCATCCTGCCTGGCCCCTTCTCTCTGGCACATTCTTGGGAACACTGCAGATCTCCTGTCTAGCACACCGAGTACCTCAAGAGATGAGGCACAGGTGCTGGCCCTCCTAACACCTCTTCCACACCCTGGCTTCTGCTATGACATGTGGCACGGTCCTGTACTTTCTTTTCTACAAACTCTCTGTGTGGATCAAAACTGGCCAAAGACCGTCCAGCCTCACTCTCAACTTTTTCTCTAGGTTGCGCCTTCCTGCCAGAGTCTCCACGTTAGTGTCTCCCGGAACTCAGGTAGGCGGACTCCTCAGACGCCCACGTTCCTTCCCTCCATCACCTCTCCTCTCGTACTCACAACACAGGCCCTAACCCTGCTGGGGCCCTCCACCAACAGGCACCATCTGCCCACAGTGCCACACTCCTACAGCTCCTGCCCTAGGTGTGTTGGGACGCCTGCGTCCTCTATGCCATGCCCTTGCTGGAGTGCTGATGGCCACACTTCTGCCAGGCTGTTAGGAATCTGCTTTCTCCACATCTCTTGCCGGTCTCTTGGCCATGCCCACATATCCATGATTTTTCTAAGCAGGACCTCACTTCTGGGACCCAACTCTACACTCCTTTCTGCAGAGGTACTTACCACAAAGAAAAGATGTGAAATCTTGCATTTTGGGAAGTCAGAAACGTACAGCAAGCCTCTCCGGGCCACATCAAGGTGTAACTTGGCACGGTCTTTTTGGGAAGCTGAGAGAATGCTTGTTCTCTGCATGGCAGGACCCTCTAAAGCTACTGCCCCTTTCTGCCTGTTTGTGTCTCCTTCAATGTGAAGGGCCTTGCGTGGGGTGTGAGCACCACTCCACCTGCCTGGATGAAGGACAGCAGTTATGTGCATGAGGCTGAGCTACCTGCAACCACCTGCCTGCACAGGCAGGGAGACTGAGGCACAGACGGGAAGGTTTCCCTGAGGCCAAGTTGGCCAAGATTTGGGGTCTTGCAGCAAAGATAGGTCCAGTAGACAGTGTCCTGTCACCCGGAGGCTGCAGGCCAGTCCTAAGGGCTTACTGTCCAGTACCCCAAGCTGCATCAGCCTTCATCCTGCTGCCCAGCCACCAAGCAGACTGCACAGGCTCTGACGCGACGGATCTAGGTAACCTACTGCTCTCTCTGGTTGGGCCGGTGGTTTTTTTTTTTTTTTTAAGACAGGGTCTCGCTTTGTAGTTCAGCCTCAAACTCACATCACAATAATCCTCCTGCCTCTGCCTCCTGAGTGCTGGGATTACTGGCGTGAGCCACCACACCCGGCACCGTGGTATGTGGTACTGGTTGCTGCTGGGCCTGAGTCTCCACACCCAGTATTGTAATGTGGTTGCTGGGGAATTGAACCCAGGGCCCTTGCACTTGTAGGACAGGCGCTGGAACCACTGAGCTAAATCCCTGGCCCAGGGCCGGTGCTTTTTGACATCTCCTTGAGGAGCTCCCGTGGCTGCTGGTGGACATGTTCCCTGACTCACAGACATCTAGGAAGAGCCTCGGCTACCTTGCCCTGTGTTCCTGCCCTCACCAGCCCCCAGCTGGCAGCTAGGCCAGGACCCAAACACCCTACATGGGAATCCTGTCTTGCCAGGCCAGCCCCTCCCTTGCTCACTCCCCACCCCAGCACCCAAAGCCTGCACAGGTCAGAGTCAGGTTCATGGACATCTGGAGGCCTCCACTTGGGGATCTGTGTGGGACAGAACCACGTGGTAGGCAGCACCCAGGGTGGGGCACATCTGCCCCGAGGGCTCTATCCCAAGGACGGGTCCCTAAACCTGTGGCTGGCCCAGGCTCTTGGAACTCAGAGCTCCTCCCCTGACCTACGGTGGAGTCAGCGTCAGGCAGATGGCACAGAATCCCAGACAAGGCAGGGCCAGGCTACGAGGACCTAGGGTGCCTGGGACTTTCTGGGGAGCCCCAGGGCCAATAGGTGGGAGACCTCGAAAGAGGAGGAAGAGCAAGAGGCTGCTGTGGAGGTCTTAAAGAGGAAGCTGGCAGGACAGGGCCCCAGGCCACAGGCCAAGAGGACCGTGGGTGGCAGACAGCAGGAGGCTCTGGCATGCAGTGTCCGGTCTGGAGGTGATGCAGGACAGGAGAGAGGCCTGTCACCCACTGGTCAGCTGTACAGTGTGAGGGGCCTCAGCCAGCAGCAGCTGCCTTTCAAACCCTCCCTAACCCAGGCCCACTTCACCTTCTCAGGCGCCTCGGGCCTCTTCAGTCTTCACCCCGAATCCCAGGCCCATTTCTTCCCCACCTCTGCCTACTGCAAGCTGCTACCCTGGACCTGCTGCTGGTCATACAGCCCCATAGTGGGCGTAGTCAACTCAGCCATGGTTGCAGCCCTTGTCCACATGAAGGATCAGCAATGACACCCCCCTCCAAGCCCTCCCTGCTGCGGGGAGTGGCCAGGCTGAGGACACACACAAGGGTCTGACCTGAGAGAATTCTGTTTATTACGACTGGACAGATGAACTAAAGCGACCTGTCTCTGCCGCCTGCTTTGCCTCTGCGCAGAGCCTCAGCCCAGCCTTGCCCTGGCATCTGTGCACCGCAGGTCCTTGCCAGGGTTTGGGAGGCAGCAGGAAGGGGTGACAAGAGCAAGCAGCAGGTGTGGGCCCAGGCTGGTCACCTCAGCATCCCCACTCAGAGCCACACGGAGCCAGGACCCAGGCAGTGCCAAGGGAGGGTCTGTGAAATAGCCCCAGCCTGAAACAGAGTAGAACCTGGTTGTGCAGGTCAGACCCCTCGAGGGAGGGGGCGTGGGAGGGCAGGGGCCACACAGAGGACCCGAGAAAGGAAACCCCACATAAGAAATGCAAATGTCAGTCCAATAAATGTTTGTTGAATGAATGAATGAACCCCAGGCTCGTTGCTATAAACAGCCCTCATCCATCCAACAGGAAAGCCAGGGAGTGTGCTGTGGCCCTGGCCTGTACAGCTCACGCTTGTAGCGGCCCTCGGCCCGTGGCCCTCGCCGCCGGCGTTTGCGCACACGCAGACGCACTGCCGTCTCTTTGCACACGCGCACCCATCCAGCCTGGGCTCATCTCTCCTTCACGTGGTTCTGTGCCCCTGAGGCCCCGCCGCTGGCCCCGTCCCCGCTGCTACCCCCACCGGGGCTGGTGCACAGCACCTCGGTGAGGTCGTCCATGATGGCGGTCTCTTTGGGGTCGAGCAGGCTGAACTCCCTGGTGAAGAGGATGAAGTGGACGTACAGAGTGTTCAAGTGTCCGTGCAGCTCCAGGGCCAGTGTCTCCTTGAAGTGGGCCCAGTAGATATGGCCGAGCACATGGAACAGGAACTTGCAGATCTTCTTCACCAGGGCCTCAAAGGAGCTGGGGAATTCTCTGCCTGGGGGGAGGTGATGCGTCATAGGCGAAAGGGGGCCTGGCCCCCCAACCCGTAGACCCACAGGGACCACACAGCCTCCGAGCCCAGCAGGCGCTCAAGTGCTGCCCCTCAGCAGTGCTGTGGTCTCCTGTGGTCTGGCTCAAAGGGTAGCACCTGCTGGGCTGTGCTGGCTGCCTCCACAGCGCCAGCCTGCTGACGGGCACGCCAGGGCTCCTGTGTAGGCTGGACCGTGGGGACAAGGTACCTGTGCTGGCCCCTGGCCGCTCAAGATCTGCTCTAGGAGCCCCTGGCCCTGCCAGGCCTGGACGTATCAGCCTGAGAGCACCATTCAAGGGGTGGCACTATCTCATCGCAAAGCTAGTGGGAGGGACCACGCCAGGCTGTCCCGGCCCCAGGTTCCAGACTGTGGGGCTATAGGGCACCCTCTTATTCCACAGCCAGGGTCCCATGTGCTAAGCAGGGGACAGAGTCGCTGCCCATCACGCCCCACCCCCAGCTACACCCTAGACACTTTAGCCCACCAGGACAAGTACCTGCCAGCCCCAGGATGAGGCCCACTCAGGTTAGGCTGAGCTGCGAGCAGGAGACATACCATATTTTGTGGGGAACACGTCTTCATCAGTCACCAGCTTCTGCACAGAGCTCATGACGAAGTCGACGTACTGAGGGGCCGTGCACTTGACCTTCTTTCCCCGCTCATCATACCAGTAGTACTGTCTGTGGGCACAAAACCAGTCGGTGTCCGCTCCCACCTCACACAGCACAGAGGTCAGGGCGGTGTAAGGCGGGACCTAAAGCCAGGGCAGCAGAGACCATGGCTGACCAGTTCCTGTGGGAGTGTGCAGGTGTGACGCAGAAAGCGCCCAGAAGAAAACAGGCAGCCTTGGCTGCAGGGCTAGACACGTGTGTAGGGAAACGATGCGCTCAGCTTACTTTCCTCCACTTCCGCTTGGCTTTGGGTTCCACCGCACCTTTTCATGAACTCGTCATCCTCCCACCCCAAGCCAAGCAGCTGGCATGTGCTTGCCACTGCTTCTTCCTTGTGGGTGCCTGTCTCTGCCTGGGAGGCAGCCTAGCACTTGTCGGAGGCCCTGGGTCATCAGGAGCACCCATTTCCACCACGAGAAGCACGCACTTCCACTGCGGCCCAGGGGGCCCAGCAGACACCTGGAGGTCTGGCCTTCAAATACCTACGCATGGGGCAGCCAGCCCTAAGCAGCCAGGGTCAGGACAAGAACATACGGGGTACGGAGCCCAGGATGACTTTGATCATTCGATCATGACCACAATGCACACAGAAGAGCCAGGGGGGCTCCACAGCAGACCATCTGCTGCCCTCACTCCAGGGGTCTCCTCAGCATCTGCCAGCACACGCCTCTGGGAGCTGGCCATGTCACGGGGCTGTATCAGGAGTCCAGCGCCTTGTACCCTGAGATGCAGCCTGTTTGCCCACTCAGGCCGAGTATCATCATCTTCTTCCAAAGGAGGAGCTGCTGCACACTCTGTGCAGGTTTCTGTGTGACCACAAGTTCTCTTTGTGGGACAGATTTCTAATGGGCAGATACCAGGAAGAGGTCACAGTGAGGACGTGCTTCACCTCGGGAAAACAGGCCAATCCGTGTCTGGAGCGGTGTTACTGTTCACGTCACTGACTGCAGCCTTCATCCGCCGCTGGTGTTCACACCGGTGTGCTGGCAAGTGGACGGCACAGCTCTGGCAAGTCTTTAATTTGAATTCCTCTCCCTGCCAAGGTACTGAGCATCTTCCGCTCCATTCATTATGACCACTGGGGGGAGCTGTCTGCAAGTCCTCCGCCTACTGCTCTCCGGGCTGTCTTCCTGTGGGTACAGAGCTCCCGAGGTGTCTGGGATGTCCCCATCAGTGTGTGTGAGAGATCTGTTGCATGTGTCTAGATCCCAGAGGAGTCCTAAGAGTTTGCTTCAAAATCGGATCCCATTAGTGGATGTGAGAGTATTTTTTTCCAAAGTATTCTAGACCCCTTAGTACACTGAGAACTCTTTCCATATTCCAGATAACCACTGGCATATGAAAGGTTTTGTTTTCTGACTACTAGTACTTTGGGCAATAGGTGGTCCACTAGATGTTCTCCTGGTTTGCAATCTGTCTTTCCTTTCTTTTAACGTGTTCTTCTCAGATCAAAAGTTCTAAATCTGGAAGTCTGCTTGGTTCTTTTTCAATTTCACAGAACTCTGATTAATCCCAGGCCAGGAAGAGCTCCTAAAATCTTACAGACACATTTTCTGCATAAGCGGTGAGGTTCACGTGGACACTCCCTTTTCTCCTGCACACTTCTGACTGGTTTTCACAGAGGTGTTCACTGAAAATACTGCCCTTTCTCCACTTGCTTTGACAACCTTCTCAAAAACTAGAAGGCCATATCTGAGTTTCTTTCTGGACCCCACTCCAATCCCACAATCTGTGTGGCCCTCCCCTGGCCAATACCACACTGTTCTAATTACTGTGGTTATACATTAACCCAAAATTGTGGGAATTTTTCATTCTTGTTTCAAAGTTCTTTTGTTCCAATGGGTAATATTTTAAACTGTATTAATATATTTTAATGCCACAGAATACTATTATGTGAATCTCCTAAAATTCTGATGTACTAGTCTGTAGTAGATATGCTATTTTGTTTTACTTCTGCCTTAAATTTTAGTTTTTTAATATGTACTTTTACCCTGATTATTTGCTTAATGAAAACTCTTCTAAAATCATCACTTAATGGGCTCTGTCCTGGGTACTGCACCCTTCTACATCCATTAGAACTAGCTGGACCAGAACCACGAAACCCTAATGGGATTTTGATGAGAAATGCACTAAGACAACAGACTGGCCTGCGGGGGATTTACGGTTTTACAGGCCATGTCTCCCCATCCACGAAGGCGCCACGCCCGCCATTTACACAGGTCACTGCTGTTTCTTGCATCAGTGTTTTATAATTTCCAGGGTACAGATCCTGTGAATGGTTAAGTTTATCCCTAAGTATCTTACTGTTTTTAAAACTCAACTATCCATTGATAGTGTGAAAAACTATATATGTAGTTTCCTGGAATGTTGGCCAAGTTTCATTTCTTTGTTGTCTGAATTCTTGAAGGGTTTCGCAATCATGTTCTGTATAAGCAGTGATAGCTTTATTTCTTCTTTTCCAGTGTGGGTGCCTTTTCTTTTTCTCCCAATAATATGCTAAGCTTGAAAATTTGTGTTTTCCAAACTACTGGTCCACTGGATTCAGCTATATAATTTATGTGCACAGAGGGTTTTAAAAAAATTTTCTTTATCATCCTTTTAACATGTGCTGAGTTTATAGTTATCTTCTCATTCTTTATATTGGTCATTTGCATAGTCTCTCTTTTTATATTTTTGTCTTGTTAAAGGTTTATCAATTTTATTGATCTTTTCAGACCAAGCAAATTTTGGTTTTACTGACTTCCCTACTGTTTTCAGAAATCACTTTTAATGACTTATTATTTCTTTTGTTATGCTCAATTTTGGTTGATTCTTACTTTTCTTTTTTTTTCCTGAGACAAGGTCTCACTTTGTAGTTCAGGCTGGCCCTGAGCTCAGCCTCCAACTCACATCACAGCAATCCTCCTGCCTCTGCCTCCCGAGTGCTGGGATTACAGGCGTGAGCCACCACGCCCGGCACTGTGGTGTGTGGTACTGGTTGCTGCTGGGCGTGAGTGTCCATGCTCAGTATTGTATGTGGTTACTGGGGGATCGAATCCGGGCTCTTGTGCTTGCAAGACAGGCAGAATCACTGAGTTAAATCCCTGGCCCTGCCAGACTTGGACGTAGCAGCCTGAGAGCGCCATTCAAGGAGGTGGCACTATCTCACTGCAAAGCTGGTGGGAGGGACCACGCCAGGCTGTCCCGGCTCCAGGTCCCAGAGTGTGGGGCTACAGGGCACCCTCTCACTCCACAGCCAGGGTCCCCTGAGCTAAGCAGGGGACACAGTCACTGTCCCTCATGCTCCTCCCAGCACCTGGGCATCCTTTTGAGAAGCATCCCTGCCTATCAACCTCCTGCCAGATCCTGACACACCTGTGCCCTAGCAGGAAGTCAACCAAATGGACAGTTAGATGTGGCAGAGAAATGCCCAGCTCAAGCCTCTGCAGGATTCTAGGTTAGCCTGGAGCTTGGCATCAGGGCTGACTAAAGACCATCCCACCCCTCCCAGGAGGTGCAGCCAGGCTGCTACTCACGTGTTGCATACGGCCATTGTCTGACATGTCTCTCCTGTGCAAAATTCTGAGATTGTGCTGTACTGCAGGTTGATATGGTGAAAAAATGTTGTTGCTGGAAGAGAAGGAAAGGGCCGGGTTTGAACACTCTGCTTCCAGCTGGGTACTTAAGCCTGTTCCCCTCCACTGCTGGGAAGAAGCTGGGGTCCTTGGGGTGGGGGTGGGAGGCTGGACTGCCCATGGCCTTAGGGTCCTCCCCATCAGCCCACACGCACTGTTGCTAGCCAGCCACTCATTGAGGTCGATCTCCCGGGGCAGCACCACCAGCTCCTTGAACTCGAAGTCAGTGATCCGAGATTTAGTGTGCTCTGGCTCCAGGTACATCTTCTTCTCCTCTGCAGCAGGCTTCTTGCCATTGGGCTTTGCTTTCGACTTCCTGTCGAGAGAAAAGGGATGGCTTGGTCACCAAGTGCTGGGCTGGACACAGCCCCCATGAGACCTCAAGGAAGCCTGCTGGTTGTTACTCAAGGCAGTGCAGATGAGCTGGGGCTGCCCAAACCCCTGGAGGGAATCTATCTACTCCACTGGGTCTGGCAGGCTGCCTAGGGCGGGCTTGCTCCAGGCAGGAAGCTGTGGGCCAGCCTGCAGGGACATTAGGCCTCTGGCTAGCTGGGACCTGGACCCAGGCAGGTAGGTGGTAGCCACACTGGTACCTGTGTGACTTGACTTCACAGACAACTTGGTTGGTGTCATGGGCCTGTGCTCTTAACACAGGGCTGCCAAGGTAGTGGCAGGATAGACATCATTCAGAGTGGGGCTCCCTCATAGAGATATTTACCTGAGCCCTGGGCAGAGAGAGCCCTGTGGGCCCACGTGTCCCCCAGCAACAGCCAGGCTCACTGGGCACTCACTGCACTACCCCATGCACACTGGGACTTGTCCCTAGGGTGGCTTGCCCCCAGGATGCTTCCCCAGTATGGCAGGGTCCTCAAGCCACAACCGGGGTGCCCTGGAGCCCAGGACCAGACTGGGAAATGCAGTGCCAGTCAGGCCCTCCATTACTCAGCTGCCCTACATGACACAGGAAGATCATATAGGCAACAACTCTGGGGGCCGCAGGCTGGCTGAGTAGCAGCCAGCAGGGGAGGGAGGCCCCAGCCACATCCATCTCAGTGAGTCCCAGATAAGGGACCAAATGCTCCCAGGGGACTGAGGCACTATGTGGCACCTTAGGCTCCCTACCATGTACATCATGAGGCAGGGTGGCGTGAGAAATCAACTTTGCATGGGGCAGGACTCACAGGTTCCTTAATAAGCTCTGCTCTTGTTTGAAAAACAGTTCTTTTGCAAAATACTGTATAGTTGTATTAACACACAATGGCTTGGTATGACTGTTCTTAAATGAATAAATACTATCTTTAAAACATTTTGTTTTTACTGCCAGGACTAGTGGCACATACCTAAAATCCTACCACTCTGGGAGGCTGAGGCAGAAGGGATATAAATTTGAACCCAACACAGGCAATTTAGCAAAACCTTGCCTCAATTTTTAAAAAGATAATAAAAATTAAAAATGGGTTGGGATAGAGTTCACTGTGAAGGCCCGGGGTTCGATCACCAGTACCGTTAAACAAGTATGTGTATGTCTTATTTTCACCAAATAGAACAGTCATCAGGCACTAAGGCCACTGCGCAGAGAAGGTGCTATGGCCCTGCACATGGCCACTTCCTCTAAGCCAGCTGTCCCCTAGTACTAGGGCAGCACTGAACCCCACACTTGCTGCTCATCTGCTAAACCAGCTTCTAAGTGGCCACGAGAATGCTGCTCCCCTGCAGAGATAACGCTGCAGTGCTTGTCAGCTGCAGGTCTGTCCTGAGCTCTCTGGGAGGGGCCGTCCCAGCCTGGAGACTTCTCAGTCTCTGCCCCATCCCACAGCCATATGCACATCCAGGAGCAAAGAGGTGACTGATAGGAAGCCTCCACAGGGAGCTCACCAAGGTAGGCACCATGCAAAGGACCCCAATGAGAGGACGAAGATGCTGGGGCAGGAGAGCCTCATGGCCTGTGAGGACCCTAGGACCAGCAGGGAGGCCCTGGTTGCAGCCCTCAGTGAGTTCCTTAGTGGTCAGCACCAATATTTTTACATAAGCAGCACTGGCACACAGTCTTCCTGACCAGCATAAGCCACTTTTAACAGACAATCTGAAGGTGGGAGTACCGCACAGATAGGCCCCGTGCAAGCACACAGTCCGCTCTAGTGTGGCTGCCCACTCAAAGAGACAAGGCCCCCAATGCTAGGAAGGTGGGTAGGGAAATGAGGAAAAATGCTGACCTGCCAAGGAGGTGCCCTGGCTCCCAGAAAGGGGGCCTTTCCAAGAGTGCCCACCTGGCTGCACAGGGGACATCCGTGGGAAGAAAACTGCTAGATGCATAACCTCCATAGCCCAGCCCTCTCCCAAATGGGTTGGGGGAGCTGGCAGGAGGTGGCCATGGGCTCAGTCCCTAACACCTCCTCTCCAGGCAGCGGGTGCCCTAGAACAGGAAAGCACGACCCTCGCCCTGGCAACTTTCAAGGTGGCTAGTGCATGAACCTTCCTGCTGGCCGAGAACACAGAATACGAAGGCCAGACAAGTTGTGTGGCACCAGGAGGTGGCCTACATTAGCTGTGTCCCTGTTCTTCAGCAGGGATGGTGGGGTGGGGGTGAAAGGTTTTTGCAGCTCTGACGACATCCTATTTTTTCCTTTCTGTTTTAAAAGGTTGTTGATAGTTTATTTAAGAGAAAGAGGAAAGAAAAATGCTTCCTTGATGCCAGGGAAATGTTTCTCTTTCAGCTTCTCACAGCAGATCTTGGCCTTAAAAGGCGACATATGCTTGGCCTCTGCTGCAGGGCCAAGAGTGTCCAAGGCGGGGGACAGGGCAGGGACCAGCCCAGGCCCAGAGTGCCAGACACACCAAGCTGGCACCTGTGCTCCTCTAGGGCTGGATCAGGCAGAAGGAGCTCTTTGGTCCCACGGTGGTGACCTGGCACAGCAAGGGCTCCAGGAAGAGGTATACAGATACCCTTGGGATATGTCTACTTCCTGTCCCAGTACTTCTCTGATCTTCATGGTGCGTGCAGAGTTCAAGCACTGCTCTGCTGGAAAGCCCAAATCAGCCTGTATTCCAACACTGGGCTGGGCACATGGGTACTACCTGAGCCCCATATCCACAGGCAAGTGTTCTTGGAACCTCCTTGGGGCTGGCCCTCTTGACCAACAGGCTGACCCCCCTCACCATAGGCCCAGCCCCACCTGGACAGGCATAGTCTGGGCCCAGCTTCACTGCATGGAAGGGCAGACTACAGGGGCACCAGGCTGTCAGGTTAGCAGCCGACCCACCTCATGCTTGTAAGCAACCAGCACAGCCACCTCCAGGAGCAAGGTGTCCCCTGGCCCTTGGGTCCTGATCTCAGGGCCTGCTTGGGGAGGTCACCCTGTGAAGACAGCCTTGTCACACACCACTAAGTGGGGAACCCTTCCAGATTGAGACCATCTTCCTCCACCCCTGGATTCCAGAGGCACCAGCAGTCTACAGCCATACCACCCTGAATGCACTCGAATTTGTCCAGAGCCCCCAGTCAGAGAGTACCTAGGGACCTGCTTCCTCTGTGAAAGGCCATGGAGTCCTGGGCTGGGCACTACCATCTTGCTTCCTCCTGTGGGTACCACTGCTTTAGGGCAAACAGGCAGGTACACACCAGAATCTATGAGCTCTTCCTAAGGTTCACTCTGACTCATCACCCAGGGCTGGCCTGGGTCTCTGCACTTCAAGATGACCCCCCCATCAGACCAAGATTCTATGGAAACTGGTCCCAGGGCTTTCTGTTGGTCCCCACAGGGCAGGTCCAAGGGGACACATGAGGCCTAGCCTCTGCTTCAGGAAGGACCTGGAGATGCGACAAGACAGCAAAACACTTCAAACCCTGCTTCCCTCCTTCTTGGGAAAGGCTTAGCTGAGACACCAGCTCTGCTAAGCCAATCCCCTGCCCAAGACCTCCATTCTTATGGCTACCTTGGGCTCCCAGTTCTGAAACAGGTTTCTTCAGCCTAGCTTCAGAGGCCTGACCAGGACTCCTCGGCCACTGCATGGGGTGCCTGGCCTGATAGGCCTAGTGGCCAAGGAGCAACAGAAGTTTGCAGATTTTAAAAATAGAATGAATCTTTGTGGTATCTGTTGTGTTAGGCGGGGTGGTGGTGGTGGTAGTGGTGGTGGTGTCTTAGGTTCCCTTCTGTTCTCAGCAGCGTGTAGGTACTGAGGCAGAAGCAGGACCTAGAGGAGACTGAAGACCTGGGAAGGACAGAAAGAGGTTTTGGGAAGTCCCTAGCAGAACACAATGCCCCAAGAAAGGACTAGCCAGGTAACACTGTGGGGGAAAGGGATGGTATAAAGAGGTCAAAGACAGAAGTCCTAAAGCCCAGGCCTGAGGAGTCATTGTCTGAACAGTGTGTGTGGGAGGCAAAGAGGAGAGCACCGTGGAGCCCTCTCACTTTCCAGGGCAAGTGGGTGACTTGGCCAGGGTGACTGTGGGTGCTGCTTAGCCCCTTAAGCCTGAGTGGAGGCTCGTAGGACCTCTTTCTTACCACTGGTCCAGCAGGACCTTCTGCAAGGACAGGACATAGGCTCAGCAGTGCTCTGCTCCCCCGCTGAGCCCTTCCAGCCTATCTCCTGTCTGTCAACCACTGCCCAACAAGGACAGCAGACTGGACGTGTACACTGGACATCCACTCCCCACCACCAGCTCTGTGGATGCAGCTGAGACAGGAGTCTCCATGCAGCCTAAACTGTGTTTTTAACACTGGCAGACCTCGCCTGGACCACATCCTCCCTGCATCTCCCATCCCACCCTGCAGCACCCCTGCAAGGCACAGGCCCAGCTGTCCAAACACTGTAGAGAAGGACATGTGAGTTTGCTTGTCCTGTGGCCCATACACCAGGCATACTCACTACCCTCTTGTATCTCTGATACACTAAGAGATGCACTTTGCTGGAAAATGTCGCGGTGGCTGAGAATAACAGCTCAGAGCCAAAGGCCCATGCAAGCCAGGGGCCTCTGTAGACCCCCAGGGCCACACCCCTCCCTCTTCAGCCACTCCTTTGTATGGCCCAGTTATAGTGCCCTGTCCAGGGATACCTACTCTTTAGTGCAGCAATCTGTGCTAGGTAGGCAGAGTGTACAGGTCAGTGCCACCTTTACCCATCTATGCCTACAGATGCCACTGATGTGTCAGCTGCTCCAGACCAGAGCTGGAAATGCCATCTACCCACAGACACTTTCCTGACATCTCAGGTCTTCATTCCAGAACCAGGTAGGCTGGCTTTCTGGTTTCTATCTGGACCTCTGTGAAGCCTGCCCTACTCTACAAGCACAGGAGATTGCGCTGTGGGCAGTGAGCCTGGGGAGAGAAAGATGAGCCAGGGGTGATGGAGATGGCTGGGCACACAGGAGTAGGCGGCCTAGACTCCCTGGCCATATCCCAAGGGGGACCACAGGGTGGGCTCACTCACAGCCTCACCAAGAGCCCTGCTCCAGGGGCTGCAGCAAAAGGAAAAGCAAGTGCAGAGACTCTGACCATGAGACAACAGATGACAGAGTCCTGTGCTGAGATGAAGGGCTGACTCACAGAACACACGTCCCGAGTGTCCCTGCCAGGACTCCTTCCCTCCAGGCTAAAGCACAGCTCCAGGTTCCAGAAACCCAAGGCCTGTCCAGAATTCACATCCCCATCTGTACATGCCACTCACATGCCAGCACACTAATCCACACACACACAGCAGCACACTCGCACTGTGCTAGGTGACACATCAACATGTACATGTGTATACAGGTATGTATGCATACCAGGCCGGGGCACCACGTGGATCAGAAAAACAAAAAGTCGGAGAACCATCAGCAACATTATTTTTGGCCACCGCCCCCACAGCAGCCAGACTGGCACCAGTTATTTGGGGGCACCCCACATTACCTAATCAGACAAGGACACCTGAGAACAGCTCCAGTACACCCCTACGTCAGAATGCCAAAGCCCCTGCCTGCTGGGGGTCAAGGGCCCAGGAGAACCAGGCAGGACTCAATGCTGCTGAGACCCAATAAGGCCAGAAAGATCACTCTAGACATTGGTGGGGCGCCAGGCCACCTCCTTTCTCGGGTTCAGGGTGAGGGTCTCTCCCACGGCAACAGGAAGCGTAGTAGTCCGAGCTGAACTTCACCGGTCCAGTAAGAGTTCCAGATCAGCTCCAGCTTCTCTCACAGTGCACAGACTACCTGGAGCTTTGAGGCCGGCCACAGATGCCATCAGCCATGCAGCCCGGAGGTGGCCCGCCTGTCTGCCCACCGTGTCTGACCAGCACTTCCTTCCTGAGAGGCAGACAGGGCCACAGCCCATCCTGACTACCCTCCTGCAGCAGGCTGTTACCTGAGGACTTTGCTGACTGCCTGAAGCACCATTTTGCAGCAGA
The DNA here is from genome assembly GCA_004026965.1 of Petromus typicus. Taxonomy (NCBI): domain Eukaryota; kingdom Metazoa; phylum Chordata; class Mammalia; order Rodentia; family Petromuridae; genus Petromus; species Petromus typicus. The sequence goes on along the minus strand of PVIR01003378.1, from coordinate 23,767 downwards.
ATCCAGTTTTGGGGGGCTGGCCAAGCAGAGCTCTGTCTGCAGGGAGACCACAGTGTTCCCCGAGCATGGTGAGGAGACTGTTGGCCGGTGAGCAGGGGCCAGGCCAGGCTGGCTGCTGGCTCTGTCGCTGGCTCCCTCCCTCGGAAGGGCCCTCCGCCCTCGATCTGGGCCAATGAGGACGCCTGCAGAGAAAAACAGCTGCTGCCTCCACAGAACAGGGCCGCCCAAGCTGGCTAGACTCTGGAGTGGCTGAATTGCCTTTTCAGAGCTGGTCAGAGCCGGCTGGGCTGAGCAGACCAGGAAGAGGAACCTGGGAAGGGCCTGCCAGAGAGGCCCGGGTTACACCTGAGGGGACTCATGACTGCCCTGGCCATCGCCCAGCCAGGAAACTAAAAGGCAGGTGGGGCCCATCCAGAAAGCCCCGCAAGCCAGGACCTACAGGCAGAGATGACACAGGCTGCTGTCTCTCAAGGTGGGTCTACTCAAAGGCTTGCCTGGCTCCTGGGCACTAGGAGGGTACTGTGCTGGCTCTGGGCAGGACTACAACCTGGGACCATGGCTACTGTGGGCCAGTGCCTGATGGAAACATGGGAAACTTTTCCTCATGGGGGCTCCAGAAGCTGTGTGGCCAAGGTCTGACTCGGCTGCTCTGCATATTGCTCATCACCAATCCCTGCAGACCAAACTCCTGGAGGGAACACTCTCACTCCTGGTGGTCTGGACCCACACAGCTGCAGTTTGGGACAAGGGCTTGGCAGGAGCTGCATGTGGCAGCCACCACGGCCTACATGGGGCACTGTCCAGAGACCTGGCCCTTCTTTTAGACCCACAAAGGCCCTCTGCAGTAGGCATCAAGTGGGCAGAAGCACAGGGAAGGAGCATACAAATGTCCCCTGAAGTACCCATAGCTCAAAGACTCCAGTCTGGCTTAAATCTGTACATATGGAGCAAAGGCTCGGTTTTCCCTCCTGTCCTTTTCCCTTTCCTCACCCCAGTCAGGATCCCACTGGACACGTGGTCCTGGGATCCTCTTGGCTGTGACAGTTTCTCCCCTTCCATGACTGGACACCTGGGTGGTTCTGAGGGTGCACTGTGGGGCCCCCGAGCTGGCTATGACTAGTGTTTTTCTCAGGGTGACTCGAGCTGTGGTCTGGGAGGAAGGCCAATGGCAAAGTGCCGCTACATCATCTCCCATCAAGCCTACACATCCTGCTGACATGCCCAATCTCCTGGCTGGGTATGCTGAGTTCCTGGAGTGCAGTGACTCCTCCCCTTCTTGGAAAAGGCCATCATGCTACACATAGCCATATGCAAGGGATAGAGTGGCTCCTCACCGGCTTAGGAATGCAGCATTTACATGATTCACCTGGAATGTTCTTCCATTTATTAAATGACTGCTTTTGTTACTAACATTGGGGTGAAAATGCATGTATTTATGCCATACCTTGGGCTGAAATGCAATACTACTTTACTCTGCTTATCTGACCGGTACATGGGGTGCCCCACTGCTGACGGCAGTGTCTGGGCACTTCCACACTGTCTAGTACCACAGGAAGCCTGATGCTCATCTGGAGTGCTCCTGTCCCAGCTAAGGAATCAGCCACTTTGAGGAGTCCTGGCCCCTTACTAGAGAACATTAAAAACGAGGATCTGCGCATGGAAGTCACAGTCGCTCCAGGTCCTCTCTGCTGCAGAGCACGGAGCTATTCGAGCACACACAGCTATACATTAACCTCGGCCCTAGCCCGTGTGCAGGCCTTGCTAGGAAGAAGCCCCTTCCAGGGATCCCGAAAGAAGGCACTTGCTGTGTTTCCTCACACAGGTGAGGTGAGGGAGGTGCAGGGAGCTAGGCCGCTTAGCAGTGCACTGGAACAGTGTGTCGGTGAAGTCCAGTGGAGGACAGTGACATCCTGTGATGATTAAAACATCCAGGAAAGACACATGCACAAAACAGAAACTGCAACTCAAATATATCAGAAGTGGAAAATCACAGAAACAGTGACTTAGAAGAGGTTAAAGAACTCAAAATAAGAATTATAAATGAGAAGGCAAACCAGGATATGAACTTTAGAACACAAAACCAAAACTTACAAAAGTGGAAAAAGGAAAAAGAAAGGATATTCTAAAGAAAAAAAGAATGAGCAGATCCCTTCCACCAAAAAAGCATAACAGACACTGGCCTTGACCTCTACCACTGCCAACAGCTACACCTAGAAAACAAGTGAGGTGGCAGCCTTGAAAAGGGCACAGCTTGGTGCAGGTCGGAGGGCTCCACGCCTGGTGCTGTTGGGCTGCTGGAATTTGCAGGGTAAGAGAAATCATCGGACGAAGTTATAGAGAAGGGCTGCCGCCAAGTCTGTGAGCAGCTGAGGGTGTATGGAGGGCAAACCGCCACAAGGCTGGTAGGAAACAACTGCAGGGAGCAAGCACTGAGGGGAAACTGCGGAGGGCATGGTGGGGAGTAGTCAGGAAAGGACAGTAGCCAGCCTGGAGACAGAGGTGGCAGCCACAAGAGTCCAGAGCAGGGGCTCCTCTAGCCCTGCTCTACAGGAGTTCAGAACAACTGAACACAAGATGGTCCCAACACTTCCAGGGAGGACCATGAGACTGAGACTGAGTAGTAGTGCCTGTCCAATATGTAGCACATGAAATTCAGCTCCTGGGCTGAAGGGCAGAAAAAATGCAGCCTGTAACCAGGAAATAAAAACCAATGCAAGTGCAGAGATACAAAAAAAGAAAAAAATCTTTTAAAAAAACTATTAGTACCTGCCTAGCTGGTGAGGGATCCTGAGTTCAAAGCCCAGTACAAGAAAAAAGCAAAACCAAACAAAAAGAACACACAAATATACTGAGCACTTATCACACTGCCATGAGCAACAATGAAGCAGGGCTCCTGAAAGGGTGGTGAGAGAGAGTGTCTTGGGGCAGCAACACTGAGGGGAAACTGCATGTGGGCAGAGCGCCCGCTGACTGGAGGAGAGCAGGGTTACTATGACTAGAAGGTTCTGAGTGGAGACAGGATGGGAAGCCATCAGGAGGCACATGCAGGGTAACAGCAAGATCCACTGATGCTCTCTCTACAGGGTTCCTCTGGCTATGGTGTGACCTGGTAAGTGGGTATGTGGGCAGAGAACCAGGCCCACAGGCAGGACAGCAGAGGGCGTCAAGGTCTGAGACCACCTTGAGACCACCATCATCATGTATGTGTAGTGGGCCACTCTGTGCCACAACTATGATCCCTCAGCCCACAGCGCTACAAGCGCAGGGACTGCTCTGGCGATCTGTTTTCTTGCTGGCAGAGAGCCAGGTGTGCAGGGTGTCACGTGGTAGAAGACAGCAAGCTGTGGGCGTCTGTCCAATTTCTCCCCTTCTCCTTTAGCCACTAGGACTCAACCACAGGCTCCACCTGATGACTTTCATCCTAATCACTTCCCAAGAGCCCCACTTCTAAACACCAGAGCCAGATTAAGCTTTTATCCTCTTAATGTCTCACAGTGGGGATTAAATTTCAACACAGACTGTTTGGACGACACAATTACTGTCCTGGCCATAGCACACCTGCCAGAATGGCTACATCAGACGCCTTACCAAATGCTGACAAGGCCCTTGACAGCTGGGCCTCTCCCTGGTTGCTGGAAGGAGTAAACAGCACAGCTGCTCCAGGAAGTAGACTGGTACACCTGGAAGGCCAGGCCACAGCCCTACAGACTGTACAGCAGAAACAAACATTGGAAAATAACTTTATAAATTCCTATTTACAACAGAATTTTTAATGTAGGAATAATTCTAAAACAAAGCCTTTCATTAAAAAGTACAAATGTGTTGAGACCAATTAAAACCATAAATAAGAAAGTTACCATGGTCACAGATCAGCAGACCTAGTATTGTGACAATGTCAATCTTTGCAACTCAATACAATCCTACCAAAAGGCCAGCACAACTTATTTATTAGAAGTTAACAGGAAGACTCTGGAATGCACATGGAAATGCAAATAGACTTAGTAATTGAACCATTTTTGCAAAAGAAGAGCCAAGTACTCATTTCAAGACCTACTTACAGCTATAGTATTCAAAACCTTGCTACTGGTATCAACACAAACAGAATAAAGTTCCCAGAGCACACTTACATGCTCAACTGGATTCCAACAAAGAGGTGAAGTCACTGAATAGGAGAAGTGAAGTATCTATAATAAATAAGATCAAGAAAATGGAATATCAGTAAGGAGTAACAAACACCCTGGAGCCCTTCCTCACCCCAGATGAGTCAGAGACTTACACAAGAAAGTAAGTTTGTAAGTTTTGTAAGTTTCTAAAATGAAGCTCAAGAATAGTATCTTTGCCAGGTTAAGAACAAGAAAAGATCCTTAGGATCTAAACAGCACTAACCAAAAAGAAGAAAGGTAGATGAAATTTACATTTCACCAAACTAATCACACACATATGTACACGCACACACTTATTCAAGATACTATTTAAAATATGAATGAGCTAGCTACAGACTACATGGATCTGAGAAAAACTTCTACCTGGACAACAGAAATTAGTCCTGCACCTCGATAGAAGACAGGCTCATTAACAGGAAGGGCAGTCTGAAGAGAAGTCTACAGAGGAAGATACTGGCCACTCAAGGAGTACAGGACAAAGTGTTCCGTGTTGGCGGCTGCTGAGGTCACACAGCTTCTACCCATCATAGGATGCCACCTGAGATCCAAAGATGGCTCAAGCGGGAGACTGCAAACACTGGAGCCTGACAGGAGGCACCTGAGCAACACTCTGAGGAGCATGCAGTGGTACAGCCACCAGGGATACAGCTGGTTCTCTCTTTTAGGGTTAGAAATGTGCCTATGAACCAACTAGTAATCATGGCTATGTACCCAAGAGAAAATGAGATTTGTCCACATATGTATTTATCAAGAATGTGCACAGTGGGCTGGGGATTTAGCTCAATGGTTCTGGCACTTGCCTTGCTAGCCCAATGGCCCGGGTTCAGTCCCCAGAAACCACATACCACAATGCTGGGCGTGGTGGCTCATGCCTGTAATCCCAGCACTTTGGAGGCAGAGGCTGGAGGATTGCTGAGTTTAAGGCTGAGTTCTGGGCCAGCCTACACTACAAAGTGAGACTGCATGAAGAAATGGAAACAACCTAGATGCCCTCAAACAATGTCTAAGCAAGCCGTGGCATGTTTAATGCACAGGGGATAGGCTCAGCAAGCAAAAGCATGGAACCACCATGGCTCACCCTTAGATGTTACGTGGACAGGAGATACCACAAGCAAAAGAGGAGGGACCAATCATTCTGTTTATGGGATACCTAAAGAGGCCAGATCAAACCAGCCTTTGATGAAAAAAACAACATGGCTGCCTCTTGAGACAGGAGGTGGCAGGGGTGATCAGTGGGAACTGCTGGGACAACAGAGCATGCTATGCCTCTTCTGTATGGATACAGGCTAATTTGCATTTGTGAGACTCACCTGATCTACAATGAACACTTGTAACATTATCTTCCAGCTTTTAAGAAACTAGAAGTTTATATACCGAAGAAAGAGAGCAAGCATTTGAGAAAAAGTGGAGATAAACTGAAGAGCAAGGCAGACTTGAGGCTATAGCCTGAAAGCCAAACCAAAACCAAGAACTCACCCCAAAGAACAAAGCGAAGCCACAGAGCCAAACAATGCCAGCGCTCACACACCTGCCAGATACACCCGAGGGCAGGGAGCCATGCATGCACCAGTCTCGGCGACAGCTACCCTCAGAAGCCTGCCACTACAAATGCAACGCTTGTCCCGCCCAATTCCGAAGCTGCAGCCCAGAGCCACATTGTGGCAGTGCCAGGAGGCAGTCTTTCAGACGTTGGCCCCCATGAAGGCACTGCTATCCCTACCAGAGAGCTCTTGGCAGAGGCTGGGAGGCGTACACCACAAAGCTTCAGCAGTCACACATTCTGACTGGAAGGGCTGTCTTGCCTCTCCATGAACATGGACAATCCCGTGTCCAGTTCTACCAATGGGGGTGTCCAGTTGTACCAATGGGGGTGCTGAACAACCTACAAAATCTACACAGATCCACAGGCAATCTGGTCCCACAACAAAACTGCACAGAAGCAAACAGAAGGGTGAGACTGTGGACTAAAATGCAGGGGCAAAGCCTGCAGCCTGGCCGGCTGTACTGTGCCAGTGCCGCTCTCTGCTCTGACTTGCTGCCACCGGGAAGACTGATGAGGGTCACTGGGTTCTCTGTGCTCTATATACCATGTGAGTTTGTAACTACTTCAGAACATGAAGTGAAAAGGGGACTTATAGTCTGCAAACTGTAGGGCATGAATCTTATTTGAATTCACATTTCAACACACTGGAGCATATTGCAAGACACTACAGGCGGACCTGAGACTGGACACTTCATTTCAGCCAAAAGCACCAATGCAGGGGCCAGAGATTTAGCTCAGTGGTTCTGGTGCCTGCCTTGCATGCGCAAGGTCCCAGGTTCAATCCCTGGTAACCACATACAAGAATGCTGGGTATGGTGGCTCACACCTATAATCTTAGTACTTGGGTGGCAGAGGCAGGAGGATTACTGAGTTTGAGGCTGAGTTCAGACCAGCCTAAACTACAAAGTGAGACCCTGTCTCAAAAAAAAAAAAAAAAAAAGTACTAGCGCAGAATAATAATGAGAAGCCTTGCATCTCAGGAAGAAAACCCTGCTGTTCACATCCAGGAGCAAATATTCATAGGTAAAACAGCATATGACCAGCGTGTGAGGTGCCAGGAAGTACCTACTGTGCTGGATGAGAGCTTGAAGGCAGCATGCCCCTAGATCACTTACCCTTATACTCCCTCCTTCATGATCAGTGGGGAACGCAGCCCCTGTGGAGGAGCACAGACGTCTATGAAGAGACAGAATTTCCCTTCAGCTCTCCAGTCCCCTAAAGGGCCAGAGCTACTGGCGCTCAGAAGTTTGCGACCTAACCCAAAGACTGGGGAGGCAGGGCTGGGTCACATCAAGGCAACAACCACGCTGGAATGCCAGATATGTCAGAAACATGACCTGTTCTCAACAACAGATGTGCTGTAAGCACTTCTGGGGATGCAAAGTGCTCACGGGGTGAGTGCTGGTGGGTATGTATAGAGCTGTCCAATGCTGTACAGCTGGCAAGGCTTCAGCTCCCAGTCCCTGTGCCTGGCTTGAGGGGCACATCCACCATTACCAGCATCCTTGGGGGCTTGCCATGCACCCTTCTCTATGGTTGTCCTGCAGGAGGGAAAAGCTGATGGTGAGCCCCAGACAGCTTCCAGTGCCCATGCAGGAATCACTAGCCCCGCCCATGCAACCAGGCAGCTAGAATGGTGAAGTCAAAATTCACATCAAGGGAGGTGGCTCAGAGGGCCCTCGTAATCACATAACATTCTTCCTGTCCAGCAGGGCCAGACCTCAGTCTGTACTGCTGGGCACGTAGCACCTGGTGGCTAAGAAAGCTAACCGAAGGTGACCTCAGGCAGAATAACAAACCTCAGCAGTGTATTTAACCCCTTCCCAACCATCTCTCTGGTCCATTCTGTCCAGCAAGGACAGCAGAGGGGAGCATAGTCCCCAGGAAGCTGCCCAGCCTCGTGCCACCTCCCTTCCCTCTGCAGCGCCTGTTGGCACACATGGCAAAGAGCAGGATGTCTAACATCCTGACCACCAGCAAACAACCTAGAAAATGGATGCAGTGGCACCCAAACAAAACTCATTTGCAAACTACATGCCTATATTTAAAAGACTAAACTGTAACAATACTGAAGACTATAAAGATTTCTTTAGAATTACAGAAATTTCCAGTTAGGGAAGACAGTCCAGCTGCTGGGACCTCATCCGTCAGATGACTATCTTTTTTTTTTCTTTTTTTGAGACAGGGTCTCACTTTGTAGTTCGGGCTGGCCCTGAGCTCACTATGTAGCCCAGGCAAACCTCAAACTCACAGCAATCCTCCTGCCTCTGCCTTCTGAGTGCTGGGATTAAAGGCGGAAGCCACCACACCTGGCATTATGGTGTGTGGTACTGATTGCTGGTGGGCGTGAGTCACCACGCCCAGCATTGTGGTATGTGGTTACGGGAATCAAACTTGGAACCACTGAGCTAAATCCCTGGCCCCAGAGAGACCCTTTATCTTTATCTGTGCATACCCTTGCTCTGCCCACACTGTCTGCCCAAGGAAGCACATAGAGGTGCACTGTGTTGCCATGCAGTGGGGCTCTACCGGTAAATACCTGGGTGAGGCAGTGCGGGAGCTTGACTGGCCTACAGCCGTGGGTACATAACCTTAATGGACAGCCAGTGATGCCAAAGTACAGTGAAACTATAGCCGCACAGTGGGCACACTAGCGCCTCTGCATGGGCCTGCCACTGAGAAAGCAAACAAGATGTCAAGAGTTGGCCTACCTCTGCCACCCAAGAGGCCACCAGGGCCACACATTAGAAAAAGCAAAGTACTGTCAGCAACCATCCTGAACACGCCCAATCCCATCTAATCTCAGAAGCCAAGTGAAGTGAGGATGGCAAGCTTGGGTGGGTGAGAGCAAAGTACTGGACAGCAGGAAAAACAGAACAATCCCCAGTGTTCTGCACACTACCGACCTCAGACGCCAAGGTCAAGTGAGCAGCAGCATGCGCAGTTCTGTGAATGAAGTGGGTGTGGAGTGACAGGCGGTGCACCTGTCCTCCTCTCCACACTCAAGGCCACGGGACAAACTCTGGGGGCGTCTACGCCTGTCAGTGTGGAGCATCAGGCCAGGCTCACCTCCCATCTGGAACGGCAAAGCAAGGCAGATCTGGGAAGTGATAGTTTCCAGACACAGGCAGCAAAAGGGTTGTGGCCCCTGTACATAGGAAACCACTGTACCACTGCTCTGGCCGATGGAATGGGCACAGCAAGGGGACCTGACAAAGCCAGCAGGTGGCTAAGAGGAGTCACCTGGTAAGACAAGAGAGCCAGAAGTCTTGGGGTCTTTGGATACCCAAGAGGAGAGCTCTCAAGGGCCCCTGAAGTCCTTATCCAAGCACCAACCACAGCCTGTAGGTATGGAAGTTGCTGGTGTCAGGAAGACCGCCTGAAGGACCAGGGGATGCTCTCCAGCTCATGTGGCAACTTGCCAGATGTCAAGGGAACCATGAAGAAGGTTCAAAACCAGACCAGCTTCCATGGGGCCTACTCACTGAGCTCCCCCTAGCCCCCATGCCCAAGGAGCCCTGGGAGGCACCTGCTGGCCTCTCCCACCCAGCCACCCTCCAGTCTCCCAGGGACGAGGGAATCACCCATTCTCCCAGGCAATCTCTCAGACCCTATATCCCACCCACTGGCAAGTGCTGATGGCTCTGGCCACAAAACACACCGGGATCTGGCCTCTTCCTGCTGGGTGGAGGGCCAAGCCATCATTGACCACTGCACAGAGGTATTCTCCCTTCCTTCCTTTAAGTTGTGTGCGAGATCCTTGCAAACTTAACTTCAATCCCATCCCTCTTCTGCTCAGTGTCCCCGGCTCCTGTGTCTCATAGAGAATAGAGTGTCCTACCAGTGCTAGCCCTTTGGAGGCCCCTATGAGCCTTCACCCTCCTTGCCACACCTTGCTACAGCCACAAATCTCTGTTAACCCCCTGTTCCTGGCTTACGCTGAACCCTTTCCTCAGAGCACCATGTCCCTCAGCTGAGGCCCTCAAGTCCCTGGCCTGAGCAGCCTCTTAGGAGGCCCTCCCTGACCTACACTGCACTGTCCCATGATACTCCAGTGGTGTGTTTGCCCTGTTAGGACGTACAGCTTTAGGGCATTCTATCTCCCAACACCTACATGGGGACAGGGCTGATGAATGAAAGAAACTCCAAAATTAGAACCAGAAATCAGCTCTGAAGGCAGAGAAGTTATGTGTGGGTGGCAACCAGGAAATGAGCAAAAAACCTTCCTTCTCCCTTTTAGCATATTCTTCTCTGTCCTGCAGACTGAGCCAACTTTATGTTCTGCCCCTGTGTGTCCCTGAAAGTCCAGGCAGTGCCAAGGCTCACTGGAGGCTGGGATGGTCTCAGGAACCATGGTTTCCTGGATATGTCCTGCTGTGCTGTTCCAGACGGGAGGTGAGCCTGGCCCACTGTTCCACACTGACAGGCGCAGACGCCCCCTGAATTTATCCTGTGGCCTTGGGTGTGGAGAGGAGGGCAGATGCACTGCCTGTCACTCCAAACCCACTTCATTCACAGAACTGCTCTTGCTGCTGCTCACTTGACCTTGGGGTCTGCGGTTGGCAGTGTGCAGAACACTGATCAAGGCTGGGCATTCCCACACAGTGACCTCCATGTAGTATAGAGGGCTCAGCTATCCACCCTGACCCAAGTAGAAGAGACCACATGCCTCAAAATGATCTGTCGATGCTGGCATCAGGGGAAATCTGGCCTCTGAGAGTCACATACCCAGCCTCCTGGGACTCTGGGTACACCTCATGACTGCAGACCAGTAAGGGGATGTGGGAAGTCTGTGGGAAGCACAGAGACCACATGAGTGGGGCAGGGATGAGGCCTTTAGAACTGCAGACCCAAGCGGTTTCCCAACCTCAACTCCAACAGCTGCCCAATGCCCCACAAGCACACACCTGGATGCCACACCTGTCTCCTCAGCCACACCACCTTTGCGGGCAGCTCTTATTCCTGTGATTTGCCTCTATCTCTATATGCATGGCTCCCCGAGGGAAGTCCAGGACACAAATGAGGGAATCCTAGGTCCTCTTCTCTGCCAAGCTGGGATCACTGGGCACACACTCAGCCTTTCTCTGGTAGTGTCCTGCCCTGGGTGACTCAGCAGTGAGGAGCCAGAATACAGCCAGATATTGATTAGTTAGCAGGTGCACTGTGGTGAGCAACAGAGCTGGGAGCTGCTCAGTGCCCAGCCTAGGGCTCCAGCTGCTCATCTGCTTTCTCCTCTCCCGCTCTGTTCCTTCCCTCCACTGACAAATCTTGGGGTGGCCTGTGCACCATACATGGTTTTGGTCTGGGAATACCAGTGAGACAAGGCCCTGCTCACAAGTGCAGAATCCCTGGGAAGAGGACACAGCCTATGGTAAGTGCTCTGAACAATCAATCAAAAACAGCAAGGGAGGGGCCGGGGGTTAGCTCAGCGGTTCCAGCGCCTATCTTGCAAGCACAAGGACCCGGGTTCGATCCCCGGTAACCAACAATCAATCAAAAACAGCAAGGGAGGGGCCAGGGGGTTAGCTCAGTGGTTCCAGCGCCTATCTTGCAAGCGCAAGGACCCGGGTTCGATCCCTGGTAACCACATAACAATACTGGGCGTGGAGACTCACCCCAGCAGCAACCAGTACCACATACCACAGTGCTGGGCGTGGTGGCTCACGCTTGTAACCCCAGCACTCGGGAGGCAGAGGCAGGAGGATGCTGTCATGTGAGTTTGAGGCCAAGACCCTGTCTCAAAAAAACCTAAAAAAAAAAAAAAAACAGCAAGGGAGGCAAGGGGCAGCATGTGCCTACCGAGCCTGCCTATCGGGCTGCTACAAGAGTGCTCTGCTTCCCTTGATAGCCAGCTCATTCACAGGGGCCAATGCTGTGCTACACACACAGGGACCAAGGGGACAGGAGAGGCAAATCAACACAAGACAGCATGAATGCAACTTCTAAGGTGGCCACTCTGGAGAAGAGAACCAGGGTTCTGCAGCCACACTACTGTGGTGCTCATCCACCACACTGACTCGGGAGTCAGGCCAAGCAAGAGAAAGGTCCCTTCCAGAGACCCACCTCTCCTCTGCCCCCATACCCAGGAGGTGAGGAGAGGACCACAAAGGAAGAGAGGTCTGATGGTCAGCTCTGCTGTCTGCTCAGGACCAGAAGCAGCTGCATTGGGTTCCACAGATCCTTCAAGCTAGAGTGTCCTGCCTGATGCTATGGGGCCAATGCTCTGCCTCAGCCTGTCCCCTTCCTGTACTCCCACCCAGCCTGACTCCAGTCTTCAAAGGTAGCTGAACTTGAAGTGAAAATCTGATAGCCTGCAGGCCTAGAGATCTTCCAGGAGCCAACAACAGTCTAGGCAGCCAAGTGACCATGCCCCCAGCAGGGCTATCAGCATTCCCGGCATCCTGAGTGTGCTGAGCAGACACTGATGGGTAGGGTGAGGCTCAGTCAGAGCTATACATGCTTTGGTCTGCACAAGGGAGGAGGTGCCACATGTCACTGATATATAGTGCCATCGGGCACATTCTTCTGGCCTCCACACTCTGAGCCCAACTCACTCACCCTTCCCTCACTGAGAACCCACTGCAGCCCAACCTAGACTAGTAAATGTGGCGCGTCAGCATATACTGAGGGACCAGCCCTACAAGCCCCAGAAAGAGGTCAGGACAGGATCTGGGACAGAAAGGCCTGAGACTGTGGCTCAGGCTGGAAAGAAGAGGAAGGGCCTAGAGAGGGCGGGAGGAGCATGCAGAATAGGGAAATCTGCACAGGGGTGTGAGGCAGGGCCTCAGGGAGGTTGGGACTACATCCAAGGATGTGGAAAGCTCCACCAGGATTTACTTGGAAGAGCTGGGATCACATAGGCCATATGATCAGGGAAGGCACTGGAGGGTGGGAGACCAGCAGCTCTGGTACAGAGGCAGACTGATCTGGAAATCTTCAAACAGGAACCGATTGGGGCTGGAGTCCAATCTTCTACCTCCTACCCAAGGCTCCTGGACAACACACTGAGGATACAATATCAACCTGGGTGACAGTCCTGGCCCAAACTGCCCCTCTTGAAGATGGACACAGGCACTCTCAGGTACCAGTCTGCTGAGTGAGGGCTCCAGATTCCTCAGACAGTGCCTTCCTAGCCTTGGTGACCACAGCTGCTAGACACAGAGGCAGACAAATCAGCAGCCAGAGTACCGTTAGTGCCGTGTTTCACCCAGGAGCACAGGTGGGCTCACACTCGTGCCTGCATGCAGCCTACAACTGGAAGAACTCAAGTGGACAGGACTCCAGGACACCAGCCCACCCCAAGGTGATGGACCAGCCAACTTGTGGCTCTGCAGCCAGACCCAAAGCCAATGTTCCCCCTAGAGAAGTGCTTGATAGTCCAGTATGCTACCCCACAAGCCCCACAGCTCCCACAGCTGGTAATGGAATAAGCAAGGGGGGCAGGTTCTAGCAGGAAACCCATGCCACATGCCTTAGGGAAGAACTCAGGAAGAAATCCAAAGAGCTGCTATCACCATCCCTCTGCTCAGCACGAAGAAGTGCCTACTCAGCCTCTGGTTGTAGCTCTCTTCTTCTCCTGAGTTAGCAGAGCCTTCAGGAGAGGAGGAGGAGCTGGCTCTGGAGTCCAGCTGATGCATTCTTGGAGCCTAGGGTAGCAGGCAGAAGTAGGAGTGGTCTTTCTTCTGGTCACTTTCTAAAGGACCTGCAGACCTTTCTCAGTAGCCTGCAAGGTCAAAACTCACCAGGGGCCAGGGATTTAGCTTAGAGGTTCCAGCGTCTGCCTGGCAAGTGTAAGGTCCCAAGTTCGATTCCTGATAACCATATGCCACAATGCCAGGCATATACCACAATGCCAGGCATGGTGGCTCATGCCTGTAATCCCAGCACTCAGGAGGCAGAGGCAGAAGGACTGTGGGGAGTTCAAGGCTGGCCTGGGCTACATAGTAAGTTCAAGGCCAGGCTGAACAAAGTGAGATTCTATCTCAAAAAAAGAAAAAGACACAAAAACAAAAAAAACCCTCACCATGATGGGGTGTACCCTTCCATCTGGGGAGGGATGTTTCCCGAGGCCCCCTCAACTCCTCTCCCAGGGTCTTAGCAGCACCTGCCCATGAGAGTACCCACCCTGCCCAGCTGCCCCTGGGAGCCCAGTGTGTAGGACACAGTGCACAGAGGGATCTTACCTTCTACTTAACAGCCCCCTTTAGGAGGCGCAGAGGGCTGGGGCAGCACAACATCTGTGCAAGACAACACGGTCCAGAAGATGCTCTCCCATCACCAACACTCATAGGCTAGGGGTTTCCACAGCCAGGGGACTGAGTGGCATCTTCAGGGCACAGTGGGTGAGATGAAGATGTTTACAGGTCTGCCCAGGGTGCTGGCACCTGGAACAGATGCCAAGTGGCCCCTCTGTCTGTGGCTTTATCCTAACAGCAGGCTGAAATGCCAGGAAGGGAATGTTCCACACCTTGGGCAGTGTCCACAGGATGCTGGGGGTGGGCCTCACCTACGACTTGGGGTTAGGAGAGGATTCCAGGACTCCGGGTGGAAGCTGTCTTCTACTCAAGCCCAACACTTGCTAGAACAGACACACTTAAAACTGAAGATGGCCAAAGGGAATCAACTCCTATAGGAGTTTTGAAGAAGCCACTCTCCTGCTTCTTCTCTCAAGAAAACACGACATGCATTCCAGAACACACATTGCCTGTGGCCAGTGGGCCCAAGACAGGTCTCAGCAAGAATGCCAGGAAGGAGCCAACAGCCAAATGAGAAGGTCTACAGCATGGACTGAGGCCACCTCGAGCAGGAAGTAGGACAGTGGTGGGATTAGCAGATTCCACCTTCAGTACTGGGGGCTGCTTGGTCAGCAGCATGCGCAGTGCCTCCAGACCAAAGCTGGAGGGCTCTAGATTCCTGAGGTCCTAGAGTGCAAATCCTGGAAGATGGGAACTCAGCCTTGTTGACGATGTTGCTTTAAATCTGCAGCAGCTATTATGGGGCTGAAACATGGGAGGAGCCCAAAGTATGAGACCTCTGTAGCTTTTTGTCCTGAGCACAACATGTTCACCCTTTTGTTTATTGCCCTGGGAGGCTCCCACTCCATCAGCTCATCAAAGCAGATTGTTTTCATATCCACTTGGTGCACAGGAAGACTGGTGATGATAAATACAGGGTCCACACAAATGCAGAACCTGCAGCTCTTCTTGCACAACACAGGGTGGTCACCACTGTCCAGATACACAATACACACGAGCCTCCACTGAGTGTACAAGTGAATTTCTAGCATATGCTCCATCGAACCTTACAATTCTGGGCACACACAACAGCATCTAGCTTGCCCAGCCTGCACATGGACCACGTGGTCACACATATAGTAAGGCTGCACAGTGCAAGGATGTGGGTGGGGTTATGAGCGTGCCATCTGTGTGCATCAGGGTCACTCCTCTCCCCGGCCCCTGATCTATGTCACGCAGCTTCAAGGCCTGGGCCAGCTGGCATACAACCTCCTCTTGCCAGAACCTGGGGGTCTGCACTGACATGTGAGTGCTGTCTTACCGTTTAGTTTCCTTGAGGCGCACACACCGACAGAGCTGTTGACACAGTCCGCCTCACCCGTCACCTGACCACATGGGGCTGTCAGAACATGGCTTACTTGCTTCCTTCCTGCCGCCCCTATGCGAACATGGCGGGCAAGCCAGGGAGTGGCATCGGGTTATGGCTTCCCACCGTCCCTTCTGAGGAACTTTAGCTATCATTCCCATGACTGTCTGGGTCACTGGTCAGGAGGGCATGGCTTCTGTCGATCTGCTCACCTCTCATTTCTGCAAACCTGGCACAAGAAGCACCAAGCTTCTTTGCCTCTTCTCCTCTGCTCTCTGCTACCCTTCCCTTTCCTGCCCTCCCTTCTCTCTTTCCCTCCCTCTCCTCCTTCCCTTCCTCTTTCTTTTTCTGTCTTTCTCTCTGTTACTTGAGACAGAGTCTTCTATGCAGTTCAAGCTGGTCTCAACTCACAACAGTCCTCCTGCCCCAGTCTCCTAAGCTGGGATTATAGGCATGTGCCACCACACATGGCAGAAGCACTGAGTTTCTGCATGGCTGTACAAGCCCTGATTCCATACATGCAGCCCCACACAGCTCCTGGTAGCTTGAACATTTCCAGGGCCAAAGGGTCCCAAAAAGACAATTTCAGAGACTGGATGAGAATGCTCTAAAACGTGGCTTTACATAGCAAGACACTATTTCAGGAGCAAGAGAGGTCCCTTGCTTCATATTTTGTACCTAATCACACCAGTAAAGAGAAGGCAGAAATAGACTCAAATACTCGTGCTTGATCCTGGGAGGATTCTGTCTGCACACAGACAGAAAGGGTACAAGTGGAGAGGCAGGAACTCAGCTGAGGAATAGTGACATCAAGAACTCAATCCTTGACATAAAGGAGAAAGTCACCATGGCTGGGTGTGGTGGAGCATGCCTGTAGTCCGAGCACTTGGGAGGCTGAGGCAGGAGGATTGTAGTGAGTTCAAGACTGACCTGACCTACAAAGCAAGACCCTGTCTCAAAAAAGGGAGAGAGCCACCAAAACATAGTCTACACAGGAAAAAAGTGGGCTACAATGAAAGTAAGAGCACTAGTGCTTTTTCGAAAGACATTATTTGCAAATCATATAACTGATAAAGCCCTTCTCCCATCTCCACAAAAGATAAAGTGCCAAAGTCAACAGTAAGAAGACAAACCCAGTTAAAAAAAAAAAAAAAAAAAAAAAACAGGCCAAATATTATAATAGATATTTCCCCCAGATAAAGGAATGGCTAAGAGGCATGTATACAGTGCCTGCGCTCATTAGCAATCTGTAGAGAAATGTCATTAAGCACAGTCAAAGTGTTCCATAGCCCAGAAAGTGAGAATCAAGAAAGACCACAGGGAGGGCAGGCTACAATGGACCTCAGAGCCTCACCCTGGAAGTCAGAAGGACCACAACACTGTGCAGGTCCTGCCACAGGTTCCAGCTCCCTGAGTAACCTGAGTAACCCAGCAGGTTACTCACTTCTAGGCTGAAGCCAAGTGCGCGCGCGCACACACACACACACACACACACACACACACACTTGCCTATGCTGAAAACTACCTAATGCCCACCAGTGGTGAGAAGGTGAACAAGGTATCCTCTCATGGTTAAAAGACACTTCTCAGCAACCACAGGAGTTGCACACTGACAGCACCAACCCCTACAGCATGCAGCGTTAAGAAAAGAAGCCAGGCACAGAGACTGGCATTCCTGTGCACAAAATTCCCACAGAAACAGGACAGTGCTGTGCAGCAGGTGGGCAGCTGCCAGCTTCAAAGGGCACCAGCAATTCCACACTCCATACTGTGACCATGTGTGCTTCCACTACAACACATCTGTCAGAACCCAGCACAGTGTATGTCTTCAGTGACTCAATTTTATAAATGTACAGTAGTACACTGCTTATAGGCAGAACACCACATTCCAAGAAGAAAGGGGAGCTCAGTGCCTACCCAGGAATATTGAGAGGCAGGAAGTGAGATGCAGTACTGCTCCCCCACAGCAGGCCTAGTGGGAGCTCCTGCACACTTTACACACCCAGACAACATACCCCACAACACAGCCAGAGGTACAGGAAGACAGAGGGACCCCCTCTAGAGATGAGGATGACCACAGAACTCTGGGAGGAGCAGTGGGAGGCGGGCAGGAGCTACCTGGCATGGAGAGAGCGCAGGAGGGAGTACTGCAGACCATACCAATCCAGGGCTCCCGTGCACACATCCTGCTTCAAGTTCACAGTATGCCAAACTCCAAAGGACTAAAGCAGCAGCTGGAGCCTATCCAGGCATCCAGGGCTCAGCACCCTTGGGGGGGGGGTGATGCATTTTGGGGCCCAAAGGGAACACACACAGGAGGGAGATGGAACAAGCACAGGGCCCATAGATCCCCAAGGCTGTTACCTTCTGTGCCCTACCTACTGCCTGCCCTCAACCTTGCTCCTCCAAATAACACAAGCCCTGTGCTCTGGGAGCCAGGGAAGGGTGATGGGCTGTGCCAATCCGCCCCACCCTGTGTGGTTGGTATAAAACCTCAACTGCAAAATTTAGCCCAGGCCAGTTCCACAGGAAGGCCGCTGAGAGCCCAGAGGGAAGGAGGTGGAAGCTGTGAAGACAAGCTCGGAAAGTGAGCAGCTGGCCAGAGCCTGCCTGCCGACCCACTGGCTGCTGGTGAATTCCTTCTAGTCCTGCCCTTTCCTTTAACAACCCACAAGGGGGCTGCCACAGTAGGCTTACCAAAGGTGCTCCAATAAAAAAAAAAAAAAAACCTCTAAATCAGTGGGTTGTCTTTCAAAAATATAAAATCTGGGTAAGAAACAGCCTTATATTGGAGAATACCAGAGAGAAATTGCAAGGTCCTCTCCCTGGAGGGACAGAGGAGGTCTCCAGAGGGGAGGTGGAGAGGCTTCCTCCAGGTAGCCAAGATTACCACCTGTCCCAGGTCTGGGGAGGGCCCAAGGGGCACAAGGAGGCATCATGCCAGCACAGCTTCTTGCCCCGATACATAGCACATGGCCTGTCCCACCACAGCTATGTTGGAGTCACAACCTGTGGAGAAGGCCAGGATCCATAAATTTAATACAGATCAGGCCACCAGTCAGCACCTGGCACTGCTGGGGAGGGCGCTGTCTCACCAGTGATCATGTGCCCTTGCTGTTGCATCAGTGAAGGCAGGCTGGCCACCCCCAGATGACCTGGGCTTCCACTGGCCACCTGCTCCTGTTGGAAGGCAGTCTAGGCAAGCAATCTCCTCCGCCCAGATTCTTCTCTAATTAGAAGTGCCACTTATGTCCCTGAAGCTGGGGGAAGGTGTCAGATGTGGCAGCAGTCCACATTCCAAGAGTGATAATAAGAAGGGAGCAAAGATGCCCTGGCCCATCTTCTAACCTCTTGAGGAGCCAGGGGCAGAGAGGACAGGTGGGCTTGCTGGTCACAGTCAGCACAAAGCAGCTACCAAAACAAGAGGGTGACAGGACTCTGCCTGATGTCCCACCAGAGACAGAACCTAACCCTGCAGCCTTATTAGTCCTGCCAGGTTACCTGATGGCCAGCTGGCTGATGCTGGCCTGGCTCGGCCCTCAGCTGGAGGGCTCCTTCTCAACCTGTTTGCTCAGTCACTCCTGCATCCAGGGCAGGGGCTGCCACAGTCCACCTTCTGCCACTCCCCAGAGTATAGTATCTGTAGCTGAGTAAATTACAATACACTGAGCTGTACACAGTGCCTGGTGCTAGAGGCAGGAGGACTCCTGAGCACAGCATGGACACCTGGTGAGGGCTCAGTGAAACCTGAGATCAGGACACATTCACATGAAAATGGGAACTATGGGGACAACCCCAACAAGGGGTGAGGGCTGAGCCACTCCTCCCAAACAAGCCCTATACCCTCAGCATCTCATAAGTGGCTTCTTAGCGTTGAGCAGAAAACAAGTCTCATCTGAGTCCTCGCTGTGCCAGCTGGGCTCCCTCCCACCACCGGCTGCCTACCAGACCCTCTTTCTGCACATCTTAGACCCCCTCATCTTCCCACAGACTGCTGGCCCAGCTTCCTGAAGGTGGGTTTGTTTGTGGAAAGCACCTTTTTCCAGATCTGACACATTAGAAAATACTTTGATCTCATCCTCACATATAACTGATGGAGCGGCTGATGCTGAAGTGTTGGAAGTCCTTTGTAGACAGCAATTTGTGACTATTTTTCAGTTTCTAGGTTACAAACAGAATTCTAATTCTTGTGTGTTGGAGATGACCTGGGTTTTGCTTTCATCTGTGGAAATTTTCTACATCCTTTCTGTATTCTTGATGTCTATGATTAAGGTCTTCCTGTAGTTGTGTTAAGACACTGGGTGACCTGTTCAGTTTGGCTCATCATTCCTACACATGAGGCACAGAGGGGTCACTGTGGAGTCACGGTCATTGTTCAGCAACAAGCCAGGCACAGAGCTGGGAAGGGTGTGTCCACTCTTCTCAGCCCCACACGCAGTGTGAGAGCCAGCAACAATTTCCTGCTGGCCTGGAGAACAGCTACATTCCCTCATCACTTCCTCTTTGCCATGCCCACCTGACATGCCGACTTTCCTATCATCTCAGTCTGCGGCGAAGTACGTCCACCTGCCCTCCAGAACCTCAGAGCAGCTCTCTGCCCAGTATTCTGCATATTTCTTTCTTTCTTTTTTTTGAGACAGGGTCTCACATTGCAGTTCAGGCTGGCCCTGAGCTCACTATGTAGCCCAGGTAAGCTTCGAACTCACAGCAATCCTTCTGCCTCTGCCTCCCGAGGGCTGAAATTATAGGCGTGAGCCATGAAGTCCAGCACTGTGATATGTTATACTGAGTGCTGTTGGGTGTGGGCCACCACACCTGGCATTGGTGTATGTGGTTACCAGGCATGGAACTCAGGCCTTTGCCCTTGCAGGACAGGAGCCAGAACCACTGAGCTAAATCCAGGGCCCCTGCATATTTCTTCTCATGGTTCCACCCTTGCTCCTGGTGGTGGCTGTGCAGTCAGTAGGTCCCGAGCAAAGACATTTTTGTTTCGCTTGGAGTATAACACTGGTTTCCTTGTGGCTTTCTCCTTCAGTCTCTTTCACATGCAAGCATTCCTCAAAGCATCCTGGGATCCTGGCCCTACCTGTTACCAGCATGCATCAAAAGCTACAGGAGCTCTGTGGGCAAGGCCTCTCTGCAAACCAAATCCCCCACCCTGGGAATGCAATGGCCTCTCCTCCTTTCCTCTGGGGTCTTAACCCACTGTCTGTGTGGAAAGCAGACACTCAGACCAGGACAGTGGGCAGGGAAATCTCCAAGTTACAAATACAGAATATGCTCGTGTTTTACCTACATGGTAGTGACTTCACATAGTATGCAGGGACAATGCAAGACTCATTCGGTGAGGCCAGACAGGAGGGTCACTGCTGCTTGTACCTCCAGAGCCCAGCTCCAGCAAGAAGTCTGGCCGACAGCACTCTAGAGCCAGCTGGGTCCAGGGGGACATGCCCTTACTGGCTCAGGGCAGGCTGAGCCTGGGCCCCACAGGTCGAGTTTGTCCCCACCTCTAGTTTGCTGCCTGCTGTGTTCTTTGCCACCTCTGCTCTGTAGCTTCTAGTGGGCCAGGGCAGGAAGAGCATAGGCAACATGAACTGGAGTGTGGATCACCTTTACAGGGGGCCGCCATCTTCAGGAGGGACTTGAACTCAAGGTCAACCATGGGAGAAAATGCAAATCTCTCCTCTAGGTGCTCATCTGAGCAAGGACAACCAAATGCCGTCCACTGACAAGCCAGGCACAGAGCTGGGAGGGATGTGCCTGTTCTACACAGTCCCACACTCAGTGTGAGAGCCAGCAAGGACACAGAGTGGGACACATTCCCCAGGTCACCCTGACATGTTTTGGGGTACCGAGTAGTCACAGGCTACCTGGAACCCTTCAAACAAAACTCTAGCATTAGGGTGGGGTGAAGGCCAACAAGACCAGAAGTCCAATTGAAAAAGTAAAATATCTTCTTCCTCACTGGACAGTCAGGGATAAAAATGCTAAAGCCACTGTCACTAGCACAGCCCTCCCACCACTGTGGCAACAAAGGCACAGGTCTTGGGACCTGGCTTGGGGGGGTCTTAGGGGGTCGGGTCTCAGGGTAGAGGCTGAACACTGTTGGCCCTTCCACCCCTGTACCCAATATTTGATGTGGTGCTGCTGCAAAGCCTTCCCCCGCCTCTTCCCCTGCTGTCCCTAGTACAACACCAGCAGCAGATATGTGTCCTGAAAGCCCACAGCACCCCCTGGTGGGGACAGGGCCAGTCTGCACAGCTACACCACCCCTCCACCAGGGGGCTCCAAGGGAACAGAGAGTGGGCCAGCCACTCCTCAGGAGCTGCCCTGACCCCTTTGAGGCCTCCACTACCAGCACAAAGGGCTCCAGAGAAGCACAGTAGCACTTGGGAACCCAGGGCCTAGGTTCAGTCCACCCTGCGCCTTGCCTTACCCTTATGTAATGGGAACGCTGATGCCACTGTGTCCAGAGCAGCAAACACTGCACTTTCTCAGGACCTTACACTAGTCCTGGACATCCAGGCAGTCTCGGAAAAGTCAGCAATCTCCCGCTTGATGGCCTCTGAACACCTGGATTCAGCTAATAATCCTCTAACACATTCCTAGCATACTGTGAGAGGAAGGAGTCTTCCAGAGTGAATCTCACTCTGAGCAGCGACAGGAAAGAGATCTCTTCGAGCTGCAGGAACACTTAGCTCTGGACACGAGGACAGGCCTGTACCCACCCTGCCCACTGACAGCGCTAACAAAAGCTCGCATCCACATAGCAGAGCTCTCCT
Source organism: Petromus typicus (assembly GCA_004026965.1). NCBI lineage: Eukaryota > Metazoa > Chordata > Mammalia > Rodentia > Petromuridae > Petromus > Petromus typicus. The sequence continues at coordinate 1,679 of PVIR01003378.1, read as the reverse complement.
CTCTAGAGCCAAAGCACTAACCAGCTACCTCCCTGCCTTCTGTCCCCATGCTCCTACCCACATACACTGCAACTACCTTCTCCTGCCTTCTCTATCTGCCGCCAGGCTCAGCCTCTGCCCACCTGACATCTCCTGGTGTTTTACACCACCACATGTTCACTGCACTCCAAAATGCATCCAGGATCTCTGCTAGCTTCTCACAGACAGACACCCCAACCCTACCTGCTCCTGCCAAGACCTGGATGCCACTTTGCCCTCCTCTTCACCCAAGGGGAGCCTGCCATTCCAGCCATGATGTCTCAAATCTGACCAGAGCCCAAGGGCAAGTAAGCATGGCCAGACAGACAGCCCTACCAACTGGCACCACAAGTGGTTCCACCCCCTTGTTTACCTCTCTCATGTGAGCAGCAGGGAGGAAACCACAGGTGTGTAGAAGCAGGTGCATGCTGTGAGCTGCCCCCTTCTCCTGCAGCATCACAGTGGTCTTAGAAAAGCCGTCTGGTCACACCATCAAGCCTGGCACCTCGCTCCCTGGCCCTGTCTCTGGCTGGACTCTTACCTCCTCTGAGCCACACTGCTTCAGGAGTTCCTTCTCAGCCTGTCCACATCCCCACCTTCCTCCTATTTCGAGGAAGGGTTAGAGTATGGGCCTGCGGCCTCTCACCAGCTGTTTGCTGTACTCTCTACACAAAACCATGTCCTCTTGGAGTGCAGGGTCCTGCTCTGGTCCACAGACAGTGAGAAGAATGCTGGCCAGCCTAAAGATCCAGGCCAGTCACCATGCTTATCCCTTGCACTTCAATGAGCACCACAAACAGCAGCTCAGAACCCTGCAGACTGCAAGACAAGAGCTCAGAGAATCAGGTAATGGGCTGGGAGAAAGGGGTGGAGATGAGCAGGTGGGGAAGGAGGATTCCCTGGAAGCAGAGAGGTAGGGACCATCTTCTAGGAGACAACAACAACCTAACGGGGAAAGACCAAGCAAGCCAAGAGCCAGTGCCAGGGCCCTAGGGAAAAAATGGCCAGTGCCAGGGCCCCAGGACACAAAGGAAATGACAAGGCAGCCACAGTGCAGAGAAAAGTACCTGCAAGCCATATACCCACAATGGAGTTAATAACTAAAAGGAACCCATGAGACTCAAGGGCAAAAGACAACAGAAAAAGGACTTGAATAGACATTTCCCAAAGAAGGTAAATGTGGAGATGAAGCCCATGCTTCAGCCTTTTCATGTAATCCTGCTTGCTGACCAGGATTCAAAACAGGGCCCTTGGAGTCTGGACATCACTCTCATAGCCAAAGGCTCCAAGATTGTGCTATAGGGCTCAGCAACCCAGAGCCCATGACAAGATAATGCATTCATCTGTCTAGAGACAGCCACAGAGGGTGACAGCCCAAGAGACAGCTGTGATCACCAGTGCTTAAAGATTGGTATATATCAGTCTCAACTCCCAATAATCACCTCAAAAGACAGCAGGGCTTGGGCCGGGGAGTTAGCTCAGTGGTTCCGGCGCCTGTCTTGCAAGCACAAGGGCCCGGGTTCGATTCCCCGGTAACCACATAACAATACTGGGTGTGGAGACCCACACCCAGCAGCAACCAATACCACATACCACAGTGCCGGGCGTGGTGGCTCACGCCTGTAATCCCAGCACTCGGGAGGCAGAGGCAGGAGGATTGT